>CAUYPK010036095.1:0-15518 GCA_963574355.1 Loris lydekkerianus
GGGCATGCAGCCCTTCCTCAGAGATACGGGCCAGAGGGTTGACATATGTTAATAACATATTGTCAGAGGTCTATACATATTCTGCCCTGAAGGAAGGACACAGTCATTACTTCATACTGGGTAAACTGAGTGAATGCTTGAAGATATTCAATTCCCCTGTGGCTAATTTTGTCTTTGTAATGAACTGCTCAGAAATTAGTCACTGTTTAGAAGAAGAGACTTACTAGAAAAGTGATTGTATTGATATGTAAAAAAGAAAGTAAGAAAATGAGGAAACTAATAAGGGATTAAGTGTGTACGTGACTGAAAAGGTATAAAACCTGAACTTGGAATAAAGAACTTTGCTATATGCCATCACACAGTGTATAGTCTGTTTCTTGACTTAATAATTACACGAGCAAGTTTACACCTATGGCAAAGCTGCTGTTTGTTCGCGTCTCCGGTCACGCAACAGGCGGCACCTGTGGGTCAGTGGGTACATATACCGAGGGTGGCGGGTTCAAACCCGGCCCTGGACAAACTGCAACAAAAAATAGCTGGGCGTTGTGGTGGGCACCTGTAGTCCCAGCTACTCAGGAGGCTGAGGCAAGAGAATTGTCTAGGCCCAGGAGTTGGAGGTTACTGTGAGCTGTGATGCCATGGCACTGTACAAGGGCGATATAGTGAGACTGTCTCTAAAAAAAAAAAAAAAAAAAAAAAGGAACTTGCTTTAAATTCTTTTGGATATATGCCATATGGTATTGCCGCATCATGTAATTTTGGGAGAAGTAAACCCTCACATGTGTGGTCAAATGTCTTCTGACAAGGGTGCCAAGACCATTCAGTGAGAGAAAGGACAGTCTTTTCAGTCAAATGGTACTGAGAAAACCTATAGTACTCACAGACAACTCTGATGGCCGTTCCAGAAATAGTTTCAAATTTCTTTTGAAAGGTGGACTAGGTGCTGATGTTGGTGCATAGCTTCCCAAGGGGGGTTCTTTGAAGGTGACTGCAGTGCTATTCAGCAGTGAGGTCTGTTGCACTTTTTCTAGGATGAGTTCACGAACTTGTCAGGTGTCATCTCCTCACCCTAAGATACAGATAGTCTTGAGATTCCTGGTAAGTCTTGTTTTGTTACTGACCAGTGTTCTTAGATGGAAATTGACGTAAGGCCAAGTAAGTTTTCCTAGACCAGGCTTTACTGGGGCTTATGCTCTAGCACAAGGGACACACATACAGGAGGAAGAGTCCTTGGAGCTCTTTCAAGGTAGGTCTTTGTGATGTTATAAGGAGGGTGATATGAATAATTCATAAGGTAAGCAGCCATTATCATTACATGTGCTGGATGGATGTAGAGTGCGCAGGCGCAGTAAGAAGGCTTACTTCTTGCTTTAAAAATGGCAAATAAGCCCCTCTTGGGTAGGGGACTTTAGTAGTATAATGTGCCTAAGGATCCCAATTGGTCATTCTCCTGATCTTGTGTGCTTGTGGGTCAACTGCCTTGGGCAAGATTTATGGTGACAATTTGCTTATTTTAGCTTATTCAAATAGCTAATTCAGGCGGTGCAAGGTCTTGTGTTTAGTGGACATGAGAGTTGAAACGGACCTCATCCCTACTCTGTCTCACCTTGATTTTTTCTCTTTAATTATAAGGTTCTGAAACATCAAGGTGGTTCCCTTGCAACCTCTGATAGTGACCAATGAAGGTTGTTTTTATTGATATATAATATAATTGAATTATTGGTTTAATTATGTTTGGTATGTTCAAATGCTTTGAGGTTATTATACTTTGATGCTTACATGCCCCGTCTTTGGTTTGTGGGAGCTTATTCTGGTTGACTCTTGAGTCCTTTTTGACGTGACTCTAATAGTGTCGGACAGCTTCTTTGCTCTTGTATGATGCCATATTCCAAACTCATCCTGTGCATTTGTAGACTCAGATGTGGAATTAGTCCTTTCTCCAAGTAGCCTTTTTTTCTTTTTAGTGAGAATTTATTTTTAGAGATAATAATTTTAGTGAAAAGTGTGCTCATGGCTACTTGGTTGGTTATTATTTCTAGCTATTTATTCCCTAGTAGATGTAACAAGGAAATATGTATTTTTTAATAAAAATGTAAGTATACCTTAAATTTACTTTCAATTTAAATTTAGAATAGTAGGTTTTTTACTTAACCTTATTGATCTTAAAACTCTATCTCCTTCCACCCATGTTAAAAGCCTCAGTTCTCTATGATACTATATTATTCATTATATTTGTCTTACATTAGACAAAGACTGGTTTCAGAATGTCACATTCAAATGCCCAAAATATTTTTTACAGGTTATTTTTGTCTTTTGAGTATATTCCATTAGTGATGGAAGTCTCTCTCTGTGTGATTTTGTTACCAACTAGTTAGGGTCATTTTATTTGACTTTTGCTTGTTATGGATTGATTTTTAAATTTAGTTTTGTTATTATATAAATTATGAAATGTCATTTGATAATTATATAAAATACTTAGACGGTTCCAAAGTCAAATGTGCAAAATATATGTTTTATTTATATCATACTCGGGTTTTTATCTAACCATCTTGTTGCTTTTAGTTGCTTCCTTCTATCCATGAGTGTGGTCACAGATGGCTTAAAAAAGACATCTTTAGCTGCTCACTCTTCATTGCTCCCTTTATGCTCTCTAGCCAAGATCTCCCCGACATCTGGTTCAAACATTCTTGCTATAGTAGTACGTGGAGAAGAATGAGGAGGCAGAGCATCGATGGCAGTAATAGTAATGCTAATAGCAAACACTTAGTAAGGTACTTCCTATTTGTTGGATTCTGTGCTAAGTTTTTCCTTGGATGAACCTATTCTATCTTTCTGTTTACTTTATCAGAGAGAAACTATTATCCTCATTTATACAGAAGAGAAAAGTGAGGATTAGAAAGGTTGAAGAACTTACCCAAGACATAGAGATAATGAGTGGCAGTATCAAGTTGGAAGTGCAATCTTCAATGGACTTCCATTTTTAAAAATATCCTAAGCCCAGGCACAGTGGCTCAAGTTTGTAATCCTAGCACTCTGGGAGGTCAAAGCTGGAGGATCAGTTGAAGTTAGAAGTTTAAGACTAGCCTGAAACTAAGAAAATGCCAGGAAGGCTATGTTAACCAGTGGGATGAAAATATGTCAAATGGTCTATAAAACCAGTGTATGGTGCCCCATGATCGCATTAATGTACACAGCTATGATTTAATTAAAAACAAAGAAAAAAAAAATGACTAGCCTGAGCAAGAGTAAAATTCTGTCTCTATATATCATATGGTGGCATATGCCTGTAGTCCCAGCTATTAAGGAGGTTGCAGCAAAAGGATGGCTTGAGCACAGGAGTTTGAGGTTGCAGTGAGATATGATGTCACTACACTCTAGTGACAGCAAGACTCAATCTCAAATCTCACTAAAAAAAAAAAAGTCCTGATTTATTTCTCAAATTATAAAAGCAATTATGTTAAAGTTTATGTGTGTTTTTGTAACAAGTAAAACAAAACAGAAGTGTATAAAGAAAAAAAACAAAACATCTTTCTCTTGCTCTTTTAGTCTAGTCCCTGGAGGAACCTGGTGTTAATGGCCTGGAACATGTTTTTCTATATCTTTCTCCTTGTTCATCTACTAAAAATATATATACATATAGACAAGGTTTTTAGTTTATTTGCTGTGAATGAAATAGAACAATGCCATAGTATTTTTCTGCACAATAATTACAAATCTATTGTCATACCTACATATCAGTAAATACAGATGTAAACTTTCCCTTCATTTCCCGGCTTCTATATAAATACATATAGCATAGTGAACAATTGAGCATGGAGTATTCATTTTCATCAGTTTTTATGTTTTCTTATATGATTCTTCTTTACACCTGCCTCACCACTACTACCATCCCCTTCCCCACACTCATGGAAAATTCAAGTTAACAATCAGTGTGATTCCCTCCATACTTTTCTTCCTTTTCAAATAAATCATATGTAAATACAGTAGAAGCTCTTTAAGCTCTTAAACTGGTCAGCATACGGGAGGAAGTCAATATAAGGAACTAGGTCTACTGTACTGTTATGCACATGTGGTGCATGTCGGTCTATGGTTAAGGAGGTGGTCAATGTAGGGAGATAGTCAACTATGGAGGTTCTATAGTATATAAAACACACACATCTAGATTTTTTGCATTATATATGCTATAGAAAAACAATGGATTGTACACTCTCCTTTACAAGTATGATTTTCTCAAAATTCCTCATGGAAATGGAGGAGTAAGATGGCAGATCAGAAGGATTTTTCAGCTGAGCTCTTCTAGTATGACTGGGGAAAAAAGAGAACCCAGCTATACCTGAAGTGGGGACCTTACCTGGAGGTGTAGCTCTGGGAGCACAGTAAGGTGGTGGTGTGCAGTATACAATGTGTAATCTGGAGCAGTGGAGATCTGACTCAGTGGGCAAGTGAATGGGAGCCAGTGGGATTGGCTGACCTTGCCATGGAGTTCCAGGGACAAGAGGAAGACTTTCCAAGTTTTTGGTTTTCAGGGGAAGCTGCATGTCGAGTGCAAAGCTTGGAAGAGTGAGTGGAGTGGAACAGTATATTCAACCAGATTTGAATACTGGGTAGAGTGGATTTAACATTGGCTCAGTGGCTGGCAAGGCAGCCATACTAGGAAGGTATGGCCATTATGGGAAGTTTGTGAAAAGGTCTTGAGGGTGAGCCTCTCATCATGGGCCTAAAGCATGGCCATCTCTGTTCCACCTATCTAGGTCAGGCTCTCACTCTGTGAGACCTGCCTCTGAAGGATTCTGGACAGCTTTAATATCCCAACATGGCAGGGACTGAATGCTGAAGAAACAATCAGGTGATCAATGAAGGCAACTAAGTTAAGAATCAGGACCATGCCTAGAAACTAGAGAGAGGTTGCTGCTGTGTTTTCCTTCTCCTTCTGAAACCACAGCACCACCTTGTCTCCTGGCAATATGTCACCATATATATATATTGTGAAAGAAAAAGGAAAAGGAAAATTCTGCCATGTGGACTTGCCAACTTTTATATATATAAAAGTTGATACTTTCCGCTACATATTTTTTAAAGTTTTTTTTTTTTTTTTTAATTTCTTAATTGCTGAGGTTGCTACTGTTTTTGGCTATTTGGTTGTTTTTTTTTTTTAATTTTGTGTTGTCATGTTTTGTTTTTGCTAATTTGTTTGGTTCTATTCAATTTTTACTTTCATCAAGAGAAAGGGCTCCTATATTTTTGGTTATAATATTTCAACCTCATTTATTCTATTTCACTCTTCTTCTTTCTCTCTTTTGATAAAGACATTTTTACTTTTCTCATCTTTCACACATAAATCACTCATACAATAGCTAAGCAAGCCCCTCCTGTTTTTGGACTTTCTTCTTTCTTTCCTTTTTCCTCTTCCCCCCTCTCCTTTATTTAATACAACTGTATTTTAAATTTTATTCTTTTTTTTTAAATTTTTTTTCTCTCAGAGCTGTAGTGGCAGGTTTTTGTCTGGCTGGGAAGTCATGGCAGTAGTTTGGCTCAAGGAAGCCAAGAGATCATGCTCTAAGGAGCCCTTCTACCTTTGGCCCTTGGAAAACAGTATTGGCAAGTCCCCATGGCAGAATTTTTCTTTTCCTTTTTCTTTTTAATTTTTTTCTTGTTTTTTTGTCTTTTGTCTCCTCTTTTCCTATTTTTAGCAGAGGTACAGTCTGGCTCTGCTCAAGCTGGTAAAGAGCTTCTGATTTCAAGGAACCCACTTAGCTCAGCCTGTCAAAAACCTTGAGTTACAGACATGGCCTTAGCGCTGTGCCAATCATACCATTTCTCCTACCACTCTACACGTCTCTTCCTGTCCTTCTCTCCTGTTCTTCAATTCTTTTCTTTCATCTCCTTTGATTTTTTTTCTTTTTCTCCTTTTTCTTCTTTTCTTGTTTCTCCTTGCTCACTCTTTACATTTCTATTCCTTTTGACCTTATACCAGAAGACCACTTCAACATCTAAGCTCTGAGACAAGGTAATTTAAAGCAAAGGAGGATGTGAGAAGAAAAAAGGAGGACAATGGATATCAATAAGAAGAAAGGATACACAAGGAAGAACCAACAGAATAATTTGGGCAACATGAAAAACCAAAACAGAGCAAATCCCCCAAGGGATCATGAGGCTGGTACTGCAGAAGACTCCACATATAAAGAATTAATGGATTTGACATAAAGGGAATTTAAATTATGATAAAGACAATAAAAGGGAGTGGATGAGAAAATGGGAAGACAGAACCAAAATGGATGAGAGATATGTAGAATTTAGAAAGGATATGGTGAAGCTTAAGGAAATGAAGGAGACAATCAGAGAATGTAAAGACAAAGTAGAAAGTGTCAAAAATAGATTAGATCATGGAGAAGAAAGCACTTCAGAGCTAGAGGATAAAGTTCTTGAGTTGACCCAGTAGTTAAAGAGGCAGAAAAAAAGAGCGAAAGCAGAACAGTCATTTACAGAACTATGAAACTTCATGAAGCAGTTAAACATAGGAATACTAGAGATCCCTCAATGGGAAGAAGATTGTCCCAAAGGAAGGGAAATCTTATTGGAGACTATCATAAATGAAAACTTCCTAAGTCTTACTAAAGATTCTGCCATACTCCTTTTAGAGTATGTCAGACATACTCCTCAACTCAAACAGAGCTTCTCTAAGACACATGGTAGTGAATGTGTCCAAAGTCAAGACGAAAGAGAAAATTCTGTAAGCAGCTATGAGTAAGCACCAAATGACCTACAGATGCAGAGCCATTAGGTTGGCAGTAGACTTTTCGACTAAAATATTTCAAGCCAGAAGACAACGGTCATTCACTTTCAATATTCTTAAACAAAACAAATTTCAGCCCAGAAGTCTGTACCCTGCTAAAATAAGCTTCAAAATTGATGGAGAAATCAAATCTTTTGCAGATATGCAAACACTGAGGAAACTTGCCACATGATCAGCTCTACAGGAAATACTTAGACCTATTCACAATACTGGCCATCACAGTGGACCACCAGCAAAGTAAACACCCAGCTTCCACAATGGTACAAAGAATAAAACTATACAATGGACTTTCACAAAATAGGATGAATAAAATTCCATCACACTTATCAATCCTCTCAATAATTGTCAATGGGTTGAAATCCCTACTAAAGAGGCACAGGCTGGTTGATTGGATCTAAAAAGCCATACATATGTTGTCTCCAGGAAATGCACCTAACCTTGAAGGACAAATCAAGACTCAGGGTTAAGGGATGGAAAACAGTACTTCAAGCAAATGGAAATCAGACAAAAGGAGGGGTTGTGATCTTATTTTCAGACACAAGCAGATTTAAATCAACTAGTGTTAAGAAAGGCAAAGATGGACACTTCATACTGATCAAGGGAATAATATAATAAGAAGACATTTCAATTTTAAATATTTATGCACCCAATTTAAATGCGCCCAGATTTATGAAACAGACCTTGATTGGTCTAAGCAATATGATATCCCATAACACCATAATATCTAGGGATTTTAACACCTTTCTGACAGAACTGCACAGATCCTCTAAAAAGAAACTAAACAAAGATACAAAGGACTTATGGGACCCTAGAACAAATAGGATTAATAGACACATACGGAACACACCAGTCCAAAGCTAAAGAATATACATTTTTCTTGTCAGCCCATGGAACAAACTCCAAAATAGATCACATCCTAGGATACAAATCAAACCTCAAAAAAATTAAAAGAATAGAAATTATACCTTGTATTTTCTCAGACCACAAGGCAATAAAGGTGGAACTCAACTACAACAAAAACATTCAACCACACAAAGGCATAGGAATTAAACCTTATGATGAATGATAGTTGGGTTTAGGAATAGACAAAGGAGGAAATTATTAAATTCCTCAAACATAACAACAATGAAGACACAAGTTACCAAAACCTATGTGATACAGCAAAAGCAGTCTTAAGAGGGAAATTTATCAGATTGGATGCCTACATTTAAAAAACAGAAAGAGAATGTATCAACAAACTAATGAACCATCTTAAGGAATTGGGAAAAGAACAATATAATCCTAAACTTAGGAGAATAAAAGAAATAACCAAAATTAAGCCAGAGATTAATGAAATTGAAAACAAAAGAATCATTCAGAAAATAACGAAACAAAAAGTTTCATTAATTGAAAACAATTTAAAAAATGAAATCAATAAACCTTTGGCCAGATTAACTAGAAACAGAAAAGTAAAATCTCTAATTACCTCAATCAGAACCAATAAATGGGAAATAACAGATGCCACAGAGATACAAGAGATTATCTTTGAGTATTACAAGAAATTCTATGCCCAGAAATTTGACAATATGAAGGAAATGGATCAATACCTGGAATCACACCTTCTCACTAGACTTAACCAAGAAGAAATAGATCTCTTGACCAATTCAAGTACTGAGAAAAAAAAAATCCACACACACACAAAAACACAATAAAAAATCTCCCCACAAAATATGCCACCATCTAGATGATTTCACACCAGAATTCTATCAAAACTTCAAAGGAACTTATAACTATACTGCAGAAATTATACCAAAAAATTGAGAAGGAAGGAATCTTCCCCAACATCACCCTGATACCAAAACCAGGAAAGGATTCAAAGAAAAAGAACTTCAGACCAATTTCACTAATGAATATAGATGCAAAAATTCTCAATAAAACCCTAGTCAATAGATTATAGCTACACATTTAAAAAATTATACATCACAATCAAGTAGGTTTCATGGAATTTAGGGAAGATGGCTGACTGGTAGCAACCTTCGGCAGAGGCTCCTGAGCAGAGAAAAAAAAACTGGATGGAATCAGACTCTAAGAAGCCAAATATGGGGAGCTGAGCCAAGAAAGAAGTTCAGTAAGCTGTAACTCCAAGGAAGAGCATTCAAGAAAAAAAATTATAGGTACAAAGCCCATTGAGTAGAGGACCGGAGACCCCTACCCTAAGCAGGGGGCCTGCCACAGGCTATCTTCAAAAGAGCATGGAACAAAAGACCTCTCATTTTACCTCGCTGGAGAGAGCCACTAAACTCCAGGTCTCTTTCTTGAGGGAGGTCCCACTTATGAACCTAGACACCACCCAGCCAGGCATAAAGTTGAACAGATATTTTTCCCCACAAGTCCAAACTCCCAGTTTACCCTTTCCCCCTCTGAAGTTCTGCCCCCTGCACAGCACAGAGTGTTTGGTCTTATCCTGAGAGAACTGGGCATAGTGCGGACCTCCAACCATCAAGACAGAATCTGTGACTAACGGGGAAGAAAGAGGGTGTGGGAAGAAAGGGACACTCTGCAGGAGGAGGAGCAGTCCCCTGGTTATGCCTATGCCTGGCCAGTGGTAGTGCTGACCATCAGTTTGGGTTGTGTCTAGTGGGACAGGGTGCAGAACCCCTGGCTTTGATAGCACCCACAGTGGGAGAGTGGCTGCCCTATGTGAACTGAGTTTGGCAGTCAGGGCTGGTACCCAGCCCCTGCTAGGCCTGCAAGCAGAGCTTGATAGGCATGGACTGTGACCTGAGAGCAAGGGCAAGTTCCCCAGATTGCAACAGACTGAAGCAGTGGCTTACTGGGTGTGAACTAAGACCTGAAGGCTAGGGCATGGTCCACTGTCTTCAGTGGGGCTGGTGAGCAGATGCTTACCAGGTGAGGACTGAGACCTGTGGGCAGAGTGCAGTGCCCTGACTCTAACAGAACCTGTGAACAGAGGCTTGCCAGGCAGTGGACTGAGACTGGCAGGTGGGAGTGTGGTCCCCTGACTCCAACTGGTCTGGCAAGCAAAGGCTAGCTGGATGTGGACTGCGACTGGTGGGTAGGGGCATGGCCCCTGGCTCCAGGTAGGCCTGTGAGCAGAGAAGTGGACAACAGTATGGACTGAGTCTGGCAGGCAGGAGTGTGGATCCCTGGCTCCAATTGTGCTGTTGGGGACCCTTGAATCCCTCTCTGCTGGGCAGGGTTTGCACTGCCTGAGACAATTTGGTTGGAACCGTGTCTGGGGCTGTCCACTCATGGACCTTCTGAGGTTGACCTTCAAAGTTCTATTGCAGAAAAATACTGAAGGGTGGGGGCTGGGCACCACACCTGTATGTCTTCACAGTCAAGATTTAAACCTAATACTGTTGTTTCTTAAGATAGGGTAGAGTTTGGCTGATATCAAAGCAGAGTTAGCTTGCGTTATCTCACTAAGTAGGTCCTCAGAGTCTCTGGCCAAAACTCTGAAAGGGGCCTTTGTAAGGGTGTAGGAGATAAGCCACAATTACAAAGCCTAGTAATTCCCTACCTGGGAAACCCAATTCAATCTCACCCTACCAGTTCAAATAACCAAACGGTGGAAAATAAACATGGTGTGGACCCAACAGAAGAATTCTGGCAACATGAATAATCAGAATAGATTAACCCCACCCCCCAAGAATTTGCAAAGGAGATATAACTGAAGATACCATGCATAGACAAATGGCAGCAATATCAGAAGTCAAATTCAGAATATGGATGGCAAATAAGATAAATAGAATGGAAGAAAAGATAGACATTAAATTCCAAAGAGTAGTTCTAAAGTTGTCTCAAGAAATTAGTGAACTCAAAGCCCAAGTCACCAAAGATATGGACATAATGAGAAAAGAGAGAGCAGAGCTCAAGGAAACAAAAAAGTTAATTGAGGAGCTCCAAAATACAGCACAATCCCTCAGTAATAGAGTTGATCAGGCAGAAGAAAGGATCTCTGAAACTAAAGACAAAGCTTTTGAACATTCCCAAACACTGAAAGAGGCAGACAAATGGAGAGCAAAAACTGATCATTCCCTGAGAGAGTTGTGGGATCACTCCAAAAGATCAAACATTCATCTTATAGGAATTCCTGAAGAAGAGAATTATCATTAAGGTATAGATGCTCCACTTCAAGAGATTTTGAGGAGAATTTCCCATGCATTGCAAGAGATACAGGACTTCATATAGAAGACAGTTTCATAACCCTAGCAAGATTCAATCCAAATAAAGCATCTCCTAGACACATTGTGATTAATTTTGCCAAAGTTAAGACAAAGGAGAAAATTCTGTAAGCAGCTAGACATAAGAAAAGCGTCACCTACAAAGGGAGAAATATCAAAATGACTGCAGATTTCTCAGCTGAAATGTTTCAAACTGGAAGAAGATGGTCATTGACCTTCAGTCTCCTAAAATAAAACAACTTCCAGCCCAGGATCCTCTATCAAGCTAAACTGAGTTTCATTTGTGATGGAGAAATCAAATACATTTATGACATAGACATGTTGAAGAAATTTGCCACAACTAAATCATCTCTCTAGGATGTTCTCAGACCCATCCTCCACAATGACAAGTGCAATGCTCTACCTCCAAAGTAATCTCATCTAGAAATTTTTGAACAAAACTCAACTTCCACAGGGGTGAAAGGACTAAAAATGTTCACTGGATATCCAAAAATCCTTAGACACCCAAAACACAACCAGGCTTATCAATTCTCTCAATTAATGTGAATGGTTTAAATTGTCCTCTAAGAGGCACAGGCTGGCTGACTGGATACATAAACTCAGACCAGATGTCTGCTGTATATGAGAATCTCACCTTACCTTAAAGGATGTGGGTAAAGAGATGGACTTGTATAATACAGGCAGATGGAAACCAGAAAAAAAGCAGGGGTTGCAATTTTAGTAGCAGATACAATTGGCTTTAAACCAACAAAGAGAAAGAAAGATAAGGAAGGTCACTACGTATTCATCAAGGGAAACACCCAACATGAAGAGATTTCGATAATTAACATTTATGCACCCTACTGAAATGCTCCTCAATTCATAAAGCAGATTCTAATGGATATGAACAACTTGATATCTTCCTGCACTATAATAGTTGGAGATTTTAACACCCCTTTGACAGTTTTGGATAGAACCTCCAAGAAGAACGTAAATAAATATTAGACTTAAACCTAACCCTAGAACAAATGGACTTTACAGACCTCTACAGAACATTTTACCCTAATAAAACTGAATATACATTCTTCTCATCAACCCCTGGGTCATCCTCCAAAATAGATCATATCCTAGGACACAAGTCTAACCTCAGCAAATTTAAAAGTATAAAAATTATTCCTTGTATCTTCTCGAACCACCATGAAATAAAAGTTGAACTCAACATGGGAATCTTTATAGTCAAACAAAGTCATGGAAGCTAAATAATCTTAGGCTGAATGATAGCGGGGTCAAAGAGGAGATTAAGAAGGAAATAACCAAACTTTTGGAAAAG
This sequence comes from Loris lydekkerianus, assembly GCA_963574355.1. Classification (NCBI taxonomy): domain Eukaryota; kingdom Metazoa; phylum Chordata; class Mammalia; order Primates; family Lorisidae; genus Loris; species Loris lydekkerianus. Next base: position 12,290 of record CAUYPK010036095.1, read on the forward strand.
ATTGATAATGAAGACACAAATTATCAAAACCTACAAAGGCAGTCCTGAGAGGGAAATTTATAGCATTGGAAGCCTTTATCAAGAAAACAGAGAGGAAGCCAACAACTTAATGGATCATCTCAAACACCTGGAAAAGGAAGAACATTCCAACCCCAAACCCAGCAGAAGAAAAGAAATAATCAAAATTAGGGCAGAATTAAATGAAATTGAAAACAAAAGGATCATTCAGAAGATCAACAAAACAAAAAGTTGGTTTTTTGAAAAAATTAACAAAATCGATAAACCTTTGGCCAACCTAAACAGAAATAGAAAAGTAAAATCTCTAATATTGTCTATCAGAAATGATAAAGGAGAAATAGCAACAGACACTTCAGAAATTCAAAAAATCCTCAATGATTACTGGGAATCTCTATTCCCAGAAATATGAAAATCTGAAGGAAATGGACCAATACCTGGAAGCATGCCACCTTCCTAGACTCAACCAGAAAGAATTAGAAATCTTGAATAGACTTATCAATCACCAAAATAGCATCAACAATACAAAATCTCTCTAAAAAGTCCAGGACCAGATGGCTTCACATCTGAATTCTATCAAACCTTTCAAGAGGAACTAGTACCTATATTATACGTTTTCCAAAGCATTAAAAAAGAAGGAATACTTCCCAACATTCCAATGAAGGAATACTTCATTCTATGAAGCAAATGTCACCCTGATCCGCAAACCAGGAAAGGATCCAACAAAGGAAGAAAATTTAGACCAATATCATTAATGAATATCGATGCAAAAATATTCAATAAGATCTTAGCAAACAGAATTCAACAACACATCAAAAAAATTATACACCATGATCAAGTTGGTTTTATTTCAGGATTATAGGGTTGGCTCAACATATGCAAATCTATAAATATAACACATCACATCAATAAAATGAAAAACAAAGACCATATGATTCTCTCAATTGATGTAGAAAAAAGCCTTTGATAATATCCAGCATCCTTTCTTGATCAGCATTCTTAAGAAAACAGGCATAGAAGGGACATTTCTTAAACCGATAGAGGCCATCTACAGCAAACCCACAGCCAATATCATACTGAATAGTGTAAAATTGAAAACATTTCCACTCAGATCAGGAATGAGGCAAAGATGCCCACTGTCTCCACTGCTATTTAACATAGTAATGGAAGCCTTAGCTATCACAATCAGACAAGAGAAGCTGATCAAGGGTATCCAAATAAGGTCAGAGGAGATCAAACTCTCACTCTTCACTGATGATATGATCCTTCCTATACCTGGAAAATCCCTGGGACTCAAGTTTAAAACTCTTAGAAGTGATCAAGGAATACAGCAGTGTCTTAGGATACAAAATAAATACTTACAAGTCAGTAGTTTTTATGTATGTCAACAATAGTCAAGCTGAGAAAACAATCAAGGACTCTATTCCTATTACAATAGTGCCAAAGAAGATGAAATATCTGGGAATTTACCTAACAAAGGACATGAAAGACCTGTATAAGGAGAACTATGAGATTCTGAGAAAAGAAATAGCTGAAGATGTTAACAAATGGAAAAACATACCATGCTCATGGCTGGGAAGCATGAACATTGTTAAAATGTCCATACTACACAAAGCTATCTACAGATTTAATGCAATCCACATTAAAGCACCATTGTCATACTTTAAAGAACTTGAAAAAATAGTACTTCATTTTATATGGAATCATAAAAAACCTTGAATAACAAATACATTACTCAAAAATAAGAACAAATCAGGAAGTATCACTTTACTAGACTTTAGTCTATACTATAAATCTATAGTGATCAAAACAGCATGGTACTGGCACAAAAACAGAGCGGTAGATTTATGGAACAGAATAGAGAACCAAGAGCTACTTATCACCATTTGATCTTCAACAAGCCTATCAAAAATATTCAGTGGGGAAAGACTCCCTATTTAACAAATGGTGCTGGGTGAACTGGCTCATGACCTATAGAAGACTGAAACTGGACTGCCACCTTTCACCATTAACTAAAATTGATTCTGACTGGATAAAATATTTAAACTTAAGACATGAAACTATAAAAATACTAGAAGAGAGTGCAGGGAAAACATTTGAAGAAATTGACCTGGGAGAATGTTTTATGAGGAGCCCCCCTCCACCCTAGGCAATTGAAGAACACCAAAAATACATTACTGAGATCTGATCAAACTAAAAAGCTTTTGCACAGCCAAGAGCATAGTAAGTAAAGCAAACAACCTTCAGAATGGGAGAAGATTTTTGCAGGTTATGCTTCTGACAAAGGTCTGATAACTAGAATCTACAGAGAACTCAAACTCATCAATAAGAAAAAAATAAATAACCCCATTTCTATGTTGGCAGGAGACTTGAACAGAAACTTCTCTGATGAAGACAAGTGCATGGCCTACAAACCCATGAAAAAATGCTCATAATCCTTTATCATCAGAGAAATGTAAATCAAAACCACTTTGAGATATCATCTAACTCCAGTAAGATTAGCCCACATCACAAAATCCCCAAACTACAGATGTTGGCATGGATGCGGAGAGAAGGGAACACTTCTACACTGCTGGTGGGAATGCAAACTAATACGACCTTTTTGGAAAGAAGTTTGGAGAACACTCAAGAAACTAAAACAGTAGGTGTACCATTCAATCCTGCAATTCCTCTACTAGGTATATACCCAGATGATCAAAAATAATTTTACAACAAAGACAATGGTACCAGAATGTTTATTGCAGCCCAATTCATAATAGCCAACACATGGAAACAGCCCAAGTGCCCAATGACCCATGAATGGATTAACAAATTGTGGTATATGTACACCATGAAATACTATGCAGCCATTAAAAAGATGGAGCCTTCAGAAAGATGGCGGCTGAGTAACAGCTTCCCTGTAACTGGGCCTGGCGAATCTGGGGAGACAAGACTCCAGACATCTCTGGCCGGTGGGACCTGCCTATAATCATCCCTTTGAGGACACAGAGAGCCAGCAAGGGACTTCTGGACCACAGGAGGAAGACAAAAACAGTGGAAAACTGGCAAGTGGCTGCGTGTGTTTGATCAACCTAATGACGCCGGCAACCGTGAGTACAAGCAGCAGTGAGACTGCAAACTGGAAAGGCCTTACCTGTGAACTTTTTTGGTGTTCTTGGACTTGATGCTCAGTTGAGCTGCATTGGGGAGAGCTTGAGCAAAAGTGTGGAGAACT
>CAUYPK010036096.1:0-46422 GCA_963574355.1 Loris lydekkerianus
ATCATTTTCTTTGAAATTATATCTTGATATTTTTATCTGAAAAAAATGAGAATCTAGGCAGAATTGGTCATTTTTATCAGAAAAGGGGGAAAATCTAGGTAACAATGGTTTGTGTCCATTAGACTTCAGAAATTAAATTATTGCTCTTTGTCATTTTTAAGATGGCAGGAATATTTTTACAGGAGATGCAAGTCTTACAAATATTTTGAAAATTTGTGAATCTAACTTATCAGCTGCATTTTAGCCTAACCAGTCTTGTCATCTTTTAGAGATTCTTTCAGCCAGAATCGAGGAAGCTGCACTGGACTTCAAAATCAAGATGATGAGGGACTGAGTTAACAGTCCTATTGGATGCCAGAGCTGAAGGCTGATACGGCCCTTCCCTGGCTCTGTACTTGCTCACTATTGAAAGGAGCCACAAAAGATTCTCTACAACACTCTCATTTGAGGAAAAGCTTCATTTTGCCTTCCTGGCTGAGAGGCAACACTTACATCCCTTTGCTTTATTGATGCCAGACTTCAGCGAAGGGCCCTCCAGCCCAGATGACAAGCTGGCCATCCCACAATGGTGTTGTCCAGCAGAGTTAGAAAGGGGGCCCCGAATGAGACCCTGCCACTACCCAGGCAGCAGAAGACCCCACACCAGTGTCCTGTCTGCCCCTCAGCCTCCCTGCCACCCTCTGAGAGACGACAAACACTCAGAAAGGGGAGTGAACTGTGGGGATGAGCCCGAGCGTTACGGCCTTCCCTGCACTTGTCCTGAAGGTCAGTACAACCCGCCAGGGCTCTGTGAGCCACACCAGGGTGAGCACAGTCCTGGGTCCTCAAGTCCTGGAAGCCTTTCCCTTCAGTTTTACAAACCATTGCACCCACTGTATTGTTACTTCACTGTGCCTGGACCCAAGTCTTAAACACTCTCTAGGGACAGAAGCCCCATCTTATCATTCTCTGTTTTGTCCCCAAGCCCAGTGGCAACTTCCTGGTGGGGGCCCAACTGACTCTTGATATTGGGGCTCACCAGCGTTGCTGACCTAGCTTTGCACATCATGACGTGTGGTGAAAATGTGCAGAAGTATTTGTAGGGTTAAGGAAATGAAACACAAAACCAACAGGAAGCTGAGGCAGTGGGGTCCCTGTTTGGGTGAGCTGTGGCCTGATTTCCACTCAGTGTGGGGCCTTGAGCTGATGTGTTCCAGACACCCCTGAGCAGCCCATAGGCCAGGCCACATCTTCTTGCCTTTAAAGACATGAGTCCAAAATCCACAGAGTCAAGGTACTGATCTAAGGTTGTAAGGCAATTCGGCTGTGAGGTTGGCACAGACCTTCAGCCTCCTCCTTCAGACTTTGCTTCCTGAGACAAACTCATTTATAAAGATTTTTCCTAAAATGATCCTTCATCCCTTTAAAATTCTTACTTGGTCTTCAAAGCTGCCTCTGTTTGCACTAATACCCCTTCCCACTACTGTCTGCAGTCTGCTCGCCAAGACCATGGAGTGAACTCAATAAACATGGTGCATACACCAGACCCGCTGGAGACCTGGGTGGAGCAGGGCCCATCATGTGTGAACTCACAAATGATTCATGACAGGTGAGCAGGGTGCCCCGTGCGCCTGCAACAACGGCAGGTCACAGGAAGCAGCTGGCCCTGACATGCGTTTTCCCTTTCAGTGGCCTTCAAATGTGCTCTCCTTCCCGATTGGGGCATTCCCCCCCCCCTTACTTTCTGGATTTTATTTCTTGAGGGTATTAAATTATACTCAGGTCTTTGAATTGACCACCAGCCTGATCATGAACATTGTTAATTTCTCCGTCACATCCTTCCCTGTCCCACAATCCTTCCCTGGCAAGCTGACACGGGCGCCTGGCAGGGAAGGACAGAGAACGGAAGGCACAACCCACACTTTATTACGTAGTTGCAGTTCCAAACCAACTCAAAGTATTCCAGAGAAAGATGAAAATGACATGTGCATGTTTTGAAAATAATAACCGAATTGGAAGCCTGACTCTGGCTGCCTGCCCTTCCCCCCTTGGTCATTGTCACAAGCCCATTTCTGTTTCATAAACAAGAGGAGAGACTCAGCCTAGGATATCACCCTTGATCCCTCAAGATTCTTCCCCCATTCTCAGAGGCCAGGGGGCAGCAGCTTCAGAGACTGGGGTCAGGCTGGCATTGCTGGGTCTCTCGGTACCAGTAGGCTCTGATTAGTGGGTCCATCTTCAGGGCCAGGAGGAAGATCACCTGGTACAACCTTCAGTCCCTCCTAGGCAGTCTCAAGGATCATCCTGACTTCAAACACTCCCAAATCCACACAAGGAAGCCCTGCAGATGAAGGGACCCAGACCAGGTGGTGGGATTCAGTTTACTTGCACCCGAGGTGTCACACGCACCTCTCTGTCCTCTTAGCACCTGTCAAAAACCCCTTTTAGCCATGGGAGTACTCATCTTGAGAATTGTGATAAATTAAATTTTCTTTATTTCTCTTCTTTCCAGGGAGGTTCACCTCCAGTGCTGCGCCCCTTGTAGACCTGAGCTGCCTGCCTGCCTGCTGCACACCACTTCCCACGGCCCTGCTCAGGCTGCAGCTTCCCCTGGCTGGTTTATATCCCTTCAGAGGCTGTGCAGACGCTGCCAACTCCAGCGGCATCAGGAAAGCCAGAAAAGTGATGACAACCACCTCGTAGCTGTAAGCCTGTCGCTGGCAGCCATTAAAACAAAGGCTGGAGGTATGAACACCAGAATCACACCCTCCCTTCATCATCACTCATTACTGGAGCAGAAACATGTTTCCAGAATTTGCGTCACTCCGTGCAGAAGAACTTCTCTGGTCCTTCCAGGTTAACTTAATGCTAAAGTTGGGCCTATTTATTTACTTATCCCCCAAAGTTTTTATTTTTAAGTAGAGATCCACAGGAAGTTGTAAAGATAGTTCAGATTCTATGTGTTTGTCACCAGGTTTTCCCAATGGTTTCATTTATGTAACTGTAGTACCATATCAAAACCAGAACATTGCCAGTGGTACAAAGGATGTGTGTCATATGCAATTGTCCCCGCAACACACAGGCCCCCTCCACTACTCACTTATCCTCCCTCACCCTGGCAAACACCACCCTATTCTCCATCTCTATAATTTTCTCATTTTAGGAATGTTCCATAAATGAAATCATGCAGCATATGACCTGTTGAGATTGGCTTTTCCCTCTCAGTATAACAAACCTGAGATCCTTCCGAATTGTTACACCTGTCACTGTCTCAGACCATTTAATTGCCACAGAAGTATCCCACAGTAGGGATGTGCTACATTCGCTTAACCATTCATCCACTAAGGGATGTTTTCATTGTTTCCAGTTTGGAGGCTTTTACAAATAAAATTCAAATGAAAATTCTTGTGCAGGCTTTTGTGTGGACACGACTTCATTTCACTAGGATAAATGCCCAGGTATACTATTGCTGGGTTGTACAATAAATGTACATTCAATTTGCAAGGAAACTGCCACATTTTCCCAGGGGGCTGGGCCGTTTTCCATTTCTCCCAGTGATGTCTGAGAGATCTAGTTTCCCCTCATCCTTGCCAGCATTTGGTATTGTCACCATTTTTAATTTTTGTTGTTTTTATAGGTATGTACTGATATTTTGTCATGGTTTTAGTTTGCATTCTCTGATTGCTAATGATATTAAACATTTTGTCCCATGCTGATTTGCCATCTGTATAGTCTCCTTGGGAAAACGTCCCTTTATGTCTATTGCCTATTTTTGGACTGGGACTGTTAGCTTTTAACTATTAAATTTTAAGAGTTCTTTGCATATTCTTAGTATGGGTCCTTTGTCAGATATGTGTTTTGCAAATATTTTTCTCCCAGACTGCAGCTTGTCTTTTTTCCCTTTTAACAAGAACTTTCACAGAGCAAATATTTTGAATTTTAATGAAGTTCAATTTGTATGCTGATCATTTTGTTCATTGTGTTTTTGATATCACATCTTACCTGAGCTCGTGATGGTTTTCTACTGTTATCCTGAAAAAGTTTTATAGTATTATCATTTGCCTTTAAATCTCTGGTCCATTTTGAGTTAATTTTTGCATAAGGTGTTTTGGTTAAGGTTCATTTTCTTCAGCCTACAGATATCCAGTTGCTCTGATGCTATCTGTAGAAAAAACTATCCTTCTTCCCTTGAATTGCACCTGTATCAAAAGTTTCAAATTTTGCCTTCTCTGGAGCATGAGCCCAAATTCAGATGCAGCAAGGCCTTGGGTACAGTGGCCTCAGACACCCCACCCTCTGAGAAGCCACATGGGGGCGCAGTGGCCACCCCATGCGAAGCCATGCAGGGACGCAGTGGCCACCCCATGTGAAGCCATGTGGGGACGCAGTGGCTATCTTGTCCATGCTCTTGTGGATGCTGTGTGTGTCGTGGAAAGACCCTAACATCAAGAATGAGTTGTTACAAAGCTGATTCAACAGGCAAATCACAGTAGGTGGAGCAGATAGCATTCCAGCGTGCAGACTGGGGTAGCATTCCTACCAAGATGCACTGGGCAGGTTCCAGGGGCCCCCCAGGCTGCCAGAACGCCAGCTGGGGAACACTTGGTAGATTCAGAAGAACAGCTGGTGCATTGCTGTGCCCGTCCCGGGGATGCGGCTTAAACCCAGTGAGGGTTCCTCTGTGCTAACAATACTGCTACATTAACCTGGTCTGGAGAAGACAGAACTGGGACTTACAGGTGGCTCTTGCCAGAAGATCTCTCCAGAGAAGCATCAGAAGCAGGCAACTCAGTCCTTTTTTGCATAATGTATGAACTGAAGTTGGGCTCATGAGTAGGATGCAGTTTATTTGGCTTAAAGGCAGGACTCTGGATTTTCTGTGTGCTGAGACATGAGCTCCATAATACAAAGGTCTCTCAGGAAATCATTCCTTCACCTAAAACTGAGCATGACTCGCCCTGGGCTGAATGCCTCTCCTCTGAACACATTCCCTGCTCTGGACTTGGGACACATCATCCCTGCAGTGGAACAGGGTTGGCCAAAATGAGAGTCGCCAGACTTTGTCTGGGGGCTGTGAGGGGCTGTGAAGCAGACAGTATTACTGGGCAGCTCTGGAGTCCACAGGACAGTCTGCTCCATGGAGACAGTATTACTGGGCAGCTCTGGAGTCCACAGGACAGTCTGTTCCATGGAGACAGTATTACTGGGCAGCTCTGGAGTCCACAGGACAGTCTGTTCCATGGAGACAGTATTACTGGGCAGCTCTGGAGTCCACAGGACAGTCTGCTCCATGGAGACAGTATTACTGGGCAGCTCTGGAGTCCACAGCACAGTCTGCTCCATGGAGACAGTATTACTGGGCAGCTCTGGAGTCCACAGGACAGTCTGCTCCATGGAGACAGTATTACTGGGCAGCTCTGGAGTCCACAGGACAGTCTGCTCCATGGAGACAGTATTACTGGGCAGCTCTGGAGTCCACAGCACAGGCTGCTCCATGGAGACAGTATTACTGGGCAGCTCTGGAGTCCACAGCACAGTCTGCTCCATGGAGACAGTATTACTGGGCAGCTCTGGAGTCCACAGCACAGTCTGCTCCATGGAAACCACTGCCAGCCCCTTGCTCAGAAGAAGAATGAGTATCTATCTAAAAGTGCCCCTTAGTGGTACTTTGATGTGGCAGAAAATTTAACAATGTTTTTGAAAACCAAAGGTGAAATGAAGGCTTTTCTGTTTGGGGGTGGGGGTGGGGGGTAACAAACCTGCTAGGAAAATCAACTGCCAGAAAAGGTGTACTATAAAACATATTAGGGGATGCCCTAATATCAGATAGAAACTATTTTAAAAAGGAGGCACAAAGAAGACTAAATTGAAGGCAAACAGAAAAGACATTTTTTTCTTATTGTTAATCACTCTAACACTTCAACCAGATTTAAAAATAAATTGCTGCATTTGTCCAGTTGTAAAAAATAATTAATTAATTAATTAATTAATTAACAATGTTCATGCTAGCAGTCTAGGAGGTTATGTTCCCTTTGGAAATTCCAGCAGCGAATCCATTCCTGGGCTTTTCCAGCTTCTAGAGACCTCTGTGCTCCTCAGCATGGGGCTCCTTCCTCCAACTGTTTGAAAGCAGTACCTTGCAATCTCCTCCTTTGCTCCATCTGCTCAACTTTTCTGGCCCTGACCCTCCTTCCTTCCTTTATTAGGATCCTTGTGTTTACACTGGGCAGACTCCAGCGATCTTTCCAAAATCTCTCCATTTCAAGCTCCTTAATTTAATCACACCTGCAAAGTCTGCTTCTATGGAAAGTAACATATTCATAAGTCCAGGGACTAGGACATGGACATCTTTGGGGAATTGTTACTCAGCCCATCACAGACCCTAATAAAAACTGGCAGTAGTTGTTTAATAAATACCTAGATGAAAGAACAAATGAGTGTTTGAAATTAGATAATTAAATAGCAATTATCAGGATAGTTCTGACTAAAACCAGAAACATGTCTTTAAGGGGCAAATGTACAGGGTCATGTCTTCATTTATGTTTAACAGAAAAGCAGGAATTATTATTTTTATTTTTTTATCAATAAAGAATAACATGTATAAAGGTACACATGTGACACTAAAGACATTTCTAAAATCAATTGCTTTACTATGTATAATTAACAAACAATTAAAAACATAATTAAAACATATTTCAATCATCATAGCACAAAAACTAAAAATATCAATTAATAAGAAATCCATTAATACAAATGTATGGAAGTCATAAGAGGAAAACTTTAAAACCTTACAGAAAGACATCAACAGACTTAAGCCACTACCTAGTTTCTGGATAGAAAGACTCCATACGGCAAATTATCTTTCAAATTAATTAAATGTTCCATGCATTAGAATTTTAAAATGAAACTTGATAACTGGTTGCCAAGTTCATCTAAAATCATTACAAAATTTTTGGAAAAATAATTATAGTGAAGAATGGTCCTGACATTCTATCAGATAATTGAGAATATTTATAAAGTTATAATAATTTCACAAATAATGGTGGTTAAAGAGGCAGCAGAGAGAAAAATGGAACAAAATAGAGATCCTTGAACAGTCCTAAATATAGAAATATTTAGGCATGATGGGCAGCTGAGGTGGGCAGATAGCCTGAGCTCACAAGTTTGAGACCAGCCTGAACTAGAGTTAGGTCCCATCTCTTTAAAAAAAAAAAAAAAACCCAGGTGTTGTGGTGGGAGCCTATAGTCCCAGCTACTCGGGAGTCTGAGGCAAGAGAATCTCTTCAGCCTAAGCGTTAGAGGTGGCTGTGAGTTATGACACCTGGGCACTCTACCAGGGGCGACAAAGTGAGATTCTGCTAAAAAAAAAAGAAAAAAAAAAATCAGTATATTGTGTAAGATGGTATAAAAATTATGGCAAACAGGAAAATAATTAGTTGATGAAGCAATTTATAATAACTGGTTAAATATTTAGAGAAAAATATTAGAGTCCCACCTCCATACTATCTTCCAAAGCAAATTCCTGGTGGATTTAAAAAAATGTCAATAATGAAAAAGCCTGGAAAAAATGTATTTGATCTTGAAATGAAAAATCAAACTTGTGTGAGCATGAAAAATAATGAGAGAAGTCACAAATGGAAAAAAGTCATAAAAATTTGAAATATCCATGTCAAAAACAAAATGTTAAAAAACAAAAAGAGACAAGATATATAGCAGAAATATTATAGATAAAATGTTAATACTGACTGTGAAATTGCCAGGAAGGCTATGTTAACCAGTGTGATATAAACGTGTCAACCGGTCTGTGAAACTAATGTATGATGTCCCATGATCATACCATTGTACATAGCTATGATTTAATAAAAAAAAAAAAAAAAATGTTAATACTCTGAATACAAAAAGTGGTTATAACCCAATGAAAAAGGACAAGAACAGAATGGCAAAAGAGAAAACACAAATGGATAATTAGCATAAAATGTTCAGCCTCATATTAAAATATAATTTTTTATCTATCAAATTAAAATTTCTTTTGATAATAATTTCCACTGTTGAAGAAGTTGCGTGAAATAAACATCCTTTTTTTTATGACAAGGCCTTCTTTTCTGGAAGCCAAAACAAATGCATTGAACTAATGAAATTACTTCAAAAAGAAATTTGTATAATCACGCTTTTGGAAAAATCATAGTTTTATAACCAATAAAGGACATTTTTCTGTGGTGTGGGTATGCAGCAATGCCACCCACAGTTGGGGATGACAAGATGGGCTCATCTTAGGATAAAGATAGCATGAACCCTAACAGCATTTCTTAGGCGCTTACATGATTTCATGGGTAACAGCATCAATATCCACTGTTTTGATTTTAGTTACCAAAATTCTGAAAATGTTAATTAATTTGTGACAGGTCAGATTCCAGGTATTCTGGAAAAATGGTCTTCTATTCCAAGTACAAACTTTCACCCTAATAAACTTTCAAAATTAATTAGAAAAATTTAAACCTCAGAGCCAACTCTCGTCACTGGGTTATCCCCTAAAGACTTTGTTAGCAGGTTGTGTACAGCAATGACAGTCATGGTCACAAATCAACTTTTGGTTTATAATTCGTTTGCTGGATTCAGTTCAATTATGAGTGCCTTAGAAATGTCATTAATTCCAACATACCTGATAAATGTAAAATAAAAGACAGGGTTGAAAATGTTAGAATATAGATTATTACAAGTAAATAGAACCAATTAAAACAGAAAAGGTAAAGAGAAAATAACAAATTTTACTTGAATGGTATCATAGACAGAATTTTCAAATAGGCCTCCCAAAGACATATTCCCTAGAACCTGTAAATACGGTGAGATATCATTCCCTTGACCATGCTACTATTACGTCCCAACTCCCTTATAAGGGCTTTCAACACTCCCCCTTAAGATAGGAAGTTCAGCTGAAAGAGTTTAGTAATAACTGCAAAACCCCAGCTTCCCCTTGTAAGGACTGCCCTTACCAGGTGTTGGCTCTTGTGAAATTCAACTTGCATTAAGGACTTCCCCCTCCCTAGCAAAAGCCCCTCATAAAAGGTTTCCACCCCTGCTTCTTGACTTCCTCAAGAGACTTTGAGGCATGAACCCACTCTCAGCCCCACCAATCAATAAAGAACCCTTGCTTAATTTGGACTCAGTGTGCTGGTGTTTCTCTATTCCACTCACTTCAGGTATAACACTACATTACATGGTACATAAGCTTAAAACTGAAAGATTATCTTGGGTTATCCAAAAGCCCAGTGTAATCCTACAAGCCCTTTGAAGCAGAGAGCTTTCTCCAGTTAGCAGCAGAAGAAATTAAAGAAAACAGAAGTATGAGACAGCCTCTGTAATCATTGCTGATTTGAAGATGGAGGGACTACCTATGTATGGATTGCGGGTGGCCCAGAGGAGCTGAGGACTGTCCCCTGTGCCACAGCCAGCAAGGAATCAGCAACCCCAGTCCTACAATCCCAAGGAACTGAATTCTGCCAACAATCTGGGTAGAGTTTGGAAGCACGTTTCTCTGCAGAGCCTCCAGTTAAGAGCCCAGATCTCCCAGCACCTCAATTTTGACCTTGTGAGATTCTGAGAAGAGAATCCATCCATAACGGGTTGAATTCTGACCTACGGGACTTTGGAATAATAAATGGGGATTGTTTTAAGCTGATAATTTTATGGCAACGTGTCCTATCTCAATAGAAAATCAGTACAAATGGTGCCACTGACAACTTACAAAAAAGATAACTTATGCTTAGCTTTTCAAAACTTGACTAGTTGGTAGGTAGAAGAGCTCTTAATATTGTTGGTGGGACCATAAATGTGCATAGCCTTTATCAGAAGCATTTGATAGCAAGTCTTAAGCATCTTTGACCTCTCAACTCTATATCCAGGAAATTAGGAAAAGTTTTTTAATATATAAGAGGCTCATCAGAATGTTATTTTAAAAACAGTCAAAAAATGTTTAAATTGCCATTTCCATCAATAAGCAACTATTTACATTAACCAAATGTGGAACATGGACCATGTGGTGTTATGCAGAATTACAGGCACAGCCTAAATTCTGGGGAATCAGCATTATACATTAATAAGACCCACAGGGTGCTCACAGGCATTCTCAAGTTTGCAAAGCACTAATCTACATAATGCACTTCTAGGCAACTGAAGTCATGCTTTTTTTTTTAATGCATCTTAAACAAATTGATCTATTTAAGGAATAAAAACCTCATTTAATGATCAAATGTCCACTGATGTAATAGCCCACATTAATAGATTTTTTTTAAAAAAAAAATCATCTTGGCAAATGCAGAAAATGATATTTAGTAAATTCAATATCAATTTATTTTTGTAATCTCATGTAAAATTAGTAATAGAAGAAAGCATCTTTTCCTTGATAAGGAATATTTATGAATCACTTAAAGTTAGAATATGGAAATCCCTTACTTTGGGATTTTGGACAAAGTAAGCATGCCTACTATCACAATTTCTATTCAGCTTTTTCTTGTCATGAAAATCATTTTTATTGCAGTAGCAAAAAAATCACTTCTCTTACACATAGGGGAAACATCACACTAAAAAGTAATAGTGTGTAAATGTGGGAATAAGGCCATTTTCATCAGGCTAAATTTGTATGGGGGATGAAAGGAAGGATGCTGAGAGCATCTTGGCAATGGCCTCTGTTCTCCAGTGAAGACAGAACGAGACAAGCTGCCTGTAACATAGCCATATCCGAACCCTATTTCCAAGAATGCGCTTCAGAGCTCTTTCTCCCTGCTGTGGCTCCAGGAGGACACAGGATTAAAACATAAAACATTTACTACTATCTGATGATATCTGTGTTGTTTGTTTTTGAGAACTCCCATAGTATTCATCACAGTGACAATTAGACTTTTACCTCCTTGCTTAACTGGAAAGAAGGTTGAATGAATTGGGAGTAGCATGCTCCATCAAAAGGAGCAGTTGTTTGTTTTGGATTAAGATTTATAGGAGTGAAAGACAATAGAGGGAGGTCTTGTCATCTCAAGAAAACTAGGAAATAGAGCTACTCTGAGAATCCTTTTCCCACTGCAGAACCCATGAATTTTATCTAAACTAGGAACCAGCAAACATTTTCTGAGATGGAGCAGGTAGTAAGTATTTTAGGATTTGCAGACCATATGATCTCTGCAGGAACAACTCAACCCTGCCATTGTAGCAGGAAAAACAGCCATAGACAATCCATAGAGGTGGGTATAACAACGGAAGGGGGTGGAGCAAGAATTCCCAATGCAGGAATGAGCTGGCTACAGAGTGAAATGGTCTGACAGAGAGTAATGGGTTCATACATAAGGAGTAATTAATAATCGTTCATTTTTCTTAACTTTGGCCAATAAGGTTGCTAATTCACTCTAGCACAGTAAGATAGAAACACGTACTTTGATGCATGCCTTACAAAGTTTAATATTTTAGACACTATTCTTAACCAGTCTTTAGTTATAATGAAATAACCCAATGAAGAAGCTCAAAGGCAGCCAAGGGAAGTCATTGTTTGGTTCATGTTTTAATGTGTCCAATCAATTTACCAAATTCAGTTTTATTATCATCCTTGATAGCTGTATGCACTTCATACAGCCCATAAATAAATATGACAAAATTTTAGATAATTATCTGAGTATTAATAGTTTATTTTCTTCTTTTCTTTCTAGTTTTCCCTCAACCCATAGAGAGCAATTATTTAGGTGAAATCAACCAATGATTGGGAGAAAAATGGAAACGATCGCCTTCTTGCCCAAGCAGGGTTTCCCGATACAGAACATGATAACAAATGATCCCAAATCAATATGGTCTTCCATGTGATGGTGATCATTCCAGGAAATATTAACACAAAGTATCTCTTCACTGGTGAATCATAATCGTAACTGAAAGAGGCTAACTCTTGAGCTCCCGTAATTCCTGGCTCTTATAAACAGCCAAAAGTGTCAAATAGAATTTTAATGGAGGAGACCCAAAAATAAATCAAAGAAGTCATATTTATCTAATTCTTATACTAGAAATATTTTCAATTTTGAGAATAAAATTATGTCCAGTAATAGTCATTATCAACATTAACTTTAATATATTCGACTAAGACTCAATCATATTATATAAATATTAAAAGATTAGAAATACATTAATCAGCAGTTAGGCCCAATATAAAGCACTTTCATGTATTTTACTATAACCATATGTTAATTATTCAAATGATAAGAAATTTCATTACTTATACCAGGGTTCAGGCCTCCTGGAGCTGCGCCTTATGAAAGGGAAAGTATCCGTGGCCACCATGCAGGGAAACCAGAGGCTCAGGCGCTAGATTTTAGAAGCCTGAGCCTGGAACTCCCACCCAGTACATCCTCTTTCAGCATATGGCGTCAACTTGCAGAACAGACTCTAGAGAAAGGTATCTCCAAATACACTGAGTTCAGCTGGGATGATAACCCAGAATGCCCAGACAGGAGCGTCCCCAGTGCACCTGGTGAGGGAAGGGCAAAGGGAAGTTTTATTAGCAAAAGAAAGAGATTCACACCAACTGCTTACAGAGTTTGCTGGTTTCAGAGGCTCAGAGCCAGAGTCATCATCACCTTCATTAGTGGAGATGCCGTAAGTGGGCAAGCATTCTGCCAAGGGTTTGCTAATCTGAATTACCACAGCCCCAGTGCCTAGTGCAAACCTCGCCAAAGCAGAAGCTGAGTGAAGGATGCAAAAAGGCGTCTGGTGGGGTTTCTGGAACGTCTTTGGAAGTATTTATCTCAGACACATAAGCCCGAGCCTCCTCTCCTTTGTGCCTTCCCAGCCCTATTTGATCTGACAAGAGTGATTTCATCCTGGTATCTGCAATTTTCACACAGGCCAAGGGCGCTGGCTAACCCAGCTGCAGCCAGTCAGTGAACAAAAGCAGCAGGTAATGTTGCAGGTGCCAGGAGGACATCCAAAGAGGTTGGTGCTACAGCAGGTGAATTTGAGACTGAGCACCGGGAGATATCAAGAGGTAGCCAGCTGAGGTGGCGTGGGGGTGAGCCAGCTGATGCAGACGTTCAAAAACTCAACTTCCTACATGACATTCATTTGGCAGATGTGGCTTACTGATAGCAATGAAGTCTGAAAAACAGAACTTAGAGGTCTTGGGAGACAATGGACAGAATGGGACACATGCGAGAGTAAATTTTAGATTAAGCTGTAGGAACAGAATTGCATTTAAAATAAAAGGGAAATGACAATTTTGCTCTCTCCTGATCTATCCAGATTATGGATGGTGTATTACATTCAGAACTGAGCGATGAGAGAAAAACAAGTTGGAGAAGTTCAGATTATGTGCAAAATGAGCAGATCTCATTTGGACCCTTCTCATTACTGGCTTGGAATGTGGGGGATGTGTGTGCACGTATGTGTGTGAGTGTGACTGTGTCAGAGCATGAGTGGGAGGGAGTAGGAGTGAGTGTGAAGGAGTGAGAGTGTAAGTACGGTAATCCCCCCTTATTCACGGGGGACACATTCAAAGACCCCCGTGAGTGCGGGAAACTGCCACAGTACCACCCCCTCATGTGCTGTGCTTCTTCCTCTCCATAAGCACCTATAGAAAGTTTAATTTATAAATTAGGCACAGTAGGAGGTTACCAACAATAGCTCATAATTAAATGGGACAATTATAGCTGGCCAGCCTTACTCCTTTTGTCTTTTGGGGCCATTATTAAGTAAAATAAACAAGAGCCACTTGAGCATGAGCCCCGTGACACCCTGCAGGGTGATGTGAGCCCAAGTAGGGCTGGCTGCACAGTGACTGAGGACAGGACACCCACAGCAGGCATCGGCTGGACAAAGGGATGACTCATGCCCCAGAGGGGGGAGTGGGATGTGGGAGGTGTCATCACGCTACTCAGAAGAGCAGGCAATTCAACACCTATGAATTGTTTATTTCTGGAATTTTCCATTTAATGCTTTTGAACCAAGGTTGACCATGGGTCGCTGAAATGTCAAAAAGGAAAACCTTGGATAAGGGGAACTACAGTATAGTAACTATGTGTGTGTTGTGTGTGTTCAAGTGTGTGTGTGTGAGTGTGAGAGTGTGAATGTGGGTGTGAATGAATGTGAGTGTGAGTGTGAGTGTGAATGTGAGTGTGAGTGTATGTATGTGAGTGTGTGTGAGTGTGAATGTGTGAGAGTGTGAATGTGGGTGTGAATGTGAGTGTGTGTGTGAATGTGAGTGTGAGTGTATGTATATGAGTGTGAGTGTGAGTGTGAATGTGGTATGTGAGTGTGAGTGTATGTGAACGTGTGAGTGTATGTGTGAATGTGTGAATGTGAGCATGTGTGAGTGTGAATGTGTGAGTATGAGTGTATGTGTGTGTAAATGTGTGTGAGTATATGTATGTGAGTGTGTGTGTGTGAATGTGTGAGTGTGTATGAGAGAGACAGTGTGGGTATAGACAGTGTGTACACTAGCACATGTGAGCAGGTGTGCTTTCCCAGACCTTGGGGGTCTTCATCTCTGCTCTTCAGGGACATGTGGAGCCATCCCTGTCCTTTCCCATGGAGACACAACCATTTGCCAAGGGCAGTGAAAACCTGGTGGGGACAGGGAAACCCGCAGAGATCCCTAAATTTTAGCATCATTCAAGTCCCTCTGATGCCAATAATCAAGCAATTGAATTTTTTTTTTAATAGGGAGACATGTTTTGCTTACACTGTAGTGACATTTTACTTGCTAGAAGTTAATCTTGGGTTAGCGAACTGACCCAAGACACAAGCAGAACTAAACTGTCACCAGAGAAAGCATGTCCTTGCCTTGGTCTCCCAGACTTGGAGCTCAGAAGAACTGAAACCAGCTTGGAGGTTTTTCAGAAGAGTGATTGAATCACTACCGTTTCTATCAATACTATATTATTCTCTCAGAGCAACTTTTCCTTGTGTAATTTTCAATGTAATACAAATTAAATTGGACTGGATAATAGAATTTAGTGTTGCTGAGCCATGGACAGAACATAATGGATTTTCTAAAATTGACTAAAAACAAAGGCTTTATTGAAAGACCATATCTGTCATCATTAATGTGAACAATATGTGGCCAGTGAGGGAAACTGGCTGCACGACAGCCATCCACCGCTGTCCTGGCCCCTCCCTGGCCAACACAACATACCAGGGACACACCTCTCCTGCTGGGATTGGGTTCATGATGCAGCTGTTCAGGCCAATGAAATCTAACAGAAATTCTGCAGAGGAGGTTTCTAGTAAAAATTTTCCTCCATGATGAGAGAGAGAGAAAGATTGAGAAGGAGAGAACCCACCCTACTGCTGGGTTTTACTCATCTTTATTCATTTTTTCCTAAATATGAACAAGGAGTTGTTTTGAATCAGACTGAGATAGCTTTTTTTTTTTGGAGACAGTCTCACTATGTTGCCCTTTGTAGAGTGCAGTGATTTCACAGCTCACAGCGAACTCAAACTCCTGGTCTTAAGCGATTCTCTTGCCTCAGCCTCCTGGGTAGCTGGGACTACAGGTGCCCACAACAACACCCAGCTATTTTTGGGTTGAAGTTGTTATTGTTGTTTAGCAGGCCCAGGCCAGGTTCGAACCCACCAGCTTCAGTGTATGTAGCTGGACCCTACTCACTGAGCTATCGACGCCAAGCCTGAGATTTCTTTGTTGTTTGTTTTAGGGATAGAATCTCACTTTGTCGCCCTCAGTAGAGTGCTGTGCCATCACAGCTCATAGCAACATCCAACTCTTGGGCTTAGGCGATTCTCTTGTCTCAGCCTCCTGAGTAGCTGAGACTACAGGTGCCCACCACAATAGCCTGGCTATTTTTCTGTTGCAGATTGGCCGGGTCCGGGTTTGAACCCACCACTTTTGGTGTATGAGTCCGGTGCCCTACTCACTGAGCCACAGGTGCCACTGAGATTTCTTATTAAACAAATATCTTGTAGTCAAGAAGGCGCCTCACCCCTCCCCATATACTTGTTCTTGGTGAAAAGGCCGCATGATACGAGCTGATGGGAATTTCCCTATGTAGCTATATTGACACTCCTTAGGCAAGGGACAAAAAGAAATTATACTTCTCTGCTCCTTCCTTATAAAAAAGAAGAAAGAGGGAGCTCCCCTCTGTAAAGACCCCCCCTTTTACTCCAGCCCTTTGGTGTATAAATAAAATCTCTCCTGGAAACAAGATAAATAGTTCCAGGTGGGTCTCAGCTGGGGAGACCTGAGGGTGTTTTGGCTTCATTCTCCCTGCCAAATACCAAGGCAGACCCCTAGGTGCCTTGGGAGCTCCACCTGGGCCCCTAATCTGGGCTGTAACCATTTGACCGTTTGGGAAAGATAAGAGAAATTTTGCTATTCTCTTGGATCAGAATAATTAACTAAACAAAAGGCTACAGATCTGATTGTCCTGATACGTGAAGGGTGTTAGCAGGCTGTGGCTGTCTGTGGGAACACTGAGAAATCCAGGGGAATTTTATTTCCTCACACCTACTACCTTCCCGCTTTCAGACACTGTCATTTGAGGACAGCCAGCCATCTGGAAACCACAGTGGGCCACGTTCCCAGCGCTCAGAGGTTGACAGAGGAGAAAGATGCGAAACGTCAGCCTCATGAGTGTGGCTGATCTGCCAAACTGCCTTTTTTCAAACGTCTCCTACCGCAGATAGTAAATGTCTTTATTTGTGTGAGCCACATTTAGTTGAAAATGTGTCATCCGTGGCCAAAAATCAAGCAAAATTATGGGAGAATCTCCTTTTTCTTTTCTTTCTTCTCTCCCTATTTGTCTTTCCTTGTTTTCTTTCATTAATGAGTAGTCAGGGAGCATCATTTGATGTCTGTAAAAATGTCACTAGGGTGGACCCCCAAGAAATTTTGTGACTTAAAGAGAGTCCTGGATCACAAGGGGTCAAAGCTCAGAGGTGAGTGGAGGGACTGTGTGATGCTGGGCAGATTCATGCCCCCTTCAGGGTTACTTAGGCCAATAATGGAAACCATAAAGTGACATTTACTGTTCCTTCAAGTAGCCAGCACCCAGCTTAAGATCGGCTCTCAGGGGAGCCTGACAGGTCACTCCACCCTGAAAACTGGGCCTCAGACCATGACCAGCCTGTGGTTACAGGTGCCTCTGCCCACCTGAGTCCTTTGGTCCTAGGAATAAACACTGTGAGGGGCTGCGAGGAGCTCATGGAGAGAGTCTAAGGACACCCATATACACCTTATGACACAATCTCACACCCTTTGCCTCTTGAAAAGACAGCTTTCTTTAAAGTAACAGATCAGAGAAAAACAAGAGCAGAGTAATTAGCACTTGTGATATTTCCTACAAGACTTCTCATACTCTGCCAAAATGTTTGGGTAGAAAATAGCTCCAAAAAGCAACTCGAGGCCTTAACTTTTCATTAGAAACTAATTTGGAGTACATCAACAGGCAACTCTCCAGAAAGACCACCAGAATAGCCTGGGAATCAAGCAAAGCCAAGTTTATTATCAACTTGATGCCTTGTCAGGGTCTGGTGTCCAGGCCCGCTGTCCTGGACTCCTCAGTAGAGCTCCCCGGGTGGCTGTAGGGCTGTTCTCCCACCGTGTGTCTTAGTCAGGTAGGCTACCCTAACAAATACCATAGGCTGGGGGGCTTCAACAGCAGACATTTATTTTCTCACAATTCTGGTGGCTGGGAAGGCTGAGATCACAGTGCTGACCAGTTAGTTCAGTTCCTGATAGGTGCTCTCTTCATCGTCTGCAGACAATGGCCTTCTTGCCGTGCCCTCAGTAGTCCTTTCCTCCATGTGTACACGGGAGAAGGACAGAGATCCGGTGTGCCTTCTTGAAGGACACTAATCCTATTTGATCAAGGCCCTGCCCTTATGAAACTTCCTTAGAGGCCCCTTGGAATTTGGATCCAAATTCCATCACACTGGAGGTCAGGGCTCCTGCAAAGTTTAGGGACACACATGCATTCAGCACATAATCCTGTCTCGCTAGGGACCTTTTGCCTCCTCACCTTCTGCTGGTCTGGTTATCTTTGTCTAAGTTCCCGTGAATGACTGGTGTCTCCACAACATGATTCTCTGCACACATGCTGGAGCACAGGGTCGGCTGCTTCTTGGTCCTGTGTTCTGTCTGCCCTTCCTTTGTGAGAGCCCCATCTCCACCTCTGAAATGCCCTGTAGGATGTTGGGATTCCAAGTTTCCTTTGCCTCTCCCCAGGTCTTTGAGAAAACTGGCTCTGGCCCTGTATCCATTGATTTAACCATTGGGGAACAGCCCTGGCCCACATCAACCAAGGATCCAAGGAAGACTTTGGCAGCCCCTGGAGACCAGTCCTGCAGTTCTCTCTCCATCCCTGGAGACCAGTCCTGCAGCTCTCACTCCATCCCTGGAGACCAGTCCTGCAGCTCTTTCTCCGGAGCTTGCTAGTGACTCCTCCATCTTCAATGCTGATCCCTGTGACACTGAAGTTGGACTCTGAGTGGCATGCTGCTATGAGGATGCATTATGTCCCTCCAGGAGGTCATCATCCTAACCCCAGAGCCTCAGCCTGGGACTGCATTTAGAAACAGGGCCTTTGGAGGGGTGATCACAGTAATGTGAAGGCCTGTTGGTGGGTCCTGATCCAATATGGCTAGGGTCCCTAGGAGAAGAGGAGATTAGGACACAGGTAAGTCTGCACAGAGGAAAGACCCTGTGAGGACATAGGGAAAAGGTGGCCTCAGCAGAACTACAGCTGATGATGTCTCCATCTTAGACTGTCAGCCTGCAGCACTCTGAGAACATAAACGTCTGGTGTTTAAGCCACTCAGTCTCTGGTGTCATGTTATGGCAGCCCCAGCAAACTAACACAGACGCCAGAGGGCTTTCCCCAAAGAAGGGACTGATGAGAATAAACTGCTGGGGAACAGGCTTTGCCTGTTCACGTGTATTGAACGTGATTCTGATCTGACATGTTCCATGATGATTGTGAATGACAGTAAGCATAATAAATTAGAGTTGGCAAAGCTCAGGGTGGGGAACCCTGAGGCCTTCTGATTTCAAGATTGTTCTTTTTTAAGCACCAAAGGTGGCAAGGAAAGCTTCATCGTATGCACCCCCTTTAATAAAAGGATTCAGGCCAGGTGAGGTGGCTCACACCTATAACCCTAGCACTCTAGGAGGCTGAAGCAGGAGGATTACTTGAGCTCAAGAGTTCGAGACCATCCAGAGCAAGAGTGAGATCCCATCTCCACTAAAAATAAAAAAAAGTAGCCAGCTGTGATGGTGGACACCTGTGTCTCAGCTACTAGGGAGGCTGAGGGAGGAGGATCACTTGAGCCCAGGAGTTTGAGGTTACTATGAGCTAGGCTGATGCCACTTCACTCCAGCCTGGGTGACAAGAGCAAACTCTGTCTCAAAAAAATAAACTAAAATAAGTTAAAAATAAAATAAAATAAAATGATTTATTCACTAAAATTTCATTCCATCCAAAGACTGCACTTATGGACCTAGAAGTCCACAGGTTGTTTTCATGTAGTACCCATCCTAATAGTCCCTGGCAGATTAATAAGGCTGCTGCCTTTGCAAACTATAAACAAATTTGAAAGAGGATGAGCTTACTATTTTCCCAAGTAAGTAGAGAATCTTATGAGAAAGAAAAAAATGTTAGCTGTGGCTCACTCCAGACCTTGTGTTCACTGCCTCAGGCGACCTGCATGGCAGCCTCAGGCAAGTCACTCACCCCATAAACAAGTGCAAGGTAAGCCACTGCCCCCAGTCCCTGCCAGAGGGGCTGTGCCAGGCAGCAGAGGAAAGACTGGCTCTATATAAAATGCTAATTACAGGGAGAAATGAGAGATAAGCTGTCTAAACACACAAAATGGATGGTAATGACTTGTGCAAATATTAGCTAGCAAATATTCAGCTACAGAGTATGAAGCCATTGGCCAAGTTAATTTAGGTTATGTTTTATAGTGCCATATACCTGGGAATGGTTCTTAAGGGTTATGTTCTGATACAGATAATTTGGAAAGTCATGAAGCTGGAATAAATCCAATAGTCAGTGTGTAATTAGAACAAGTCTTTCATTAAGGGAGGTAATATTTGTGACATCTGTGGGTTGAATCAGGAAGCCAGATTCTCCCAGCTGCCTGCCTTATAGGCACAGTATTGAGGACTTGGACACCACAGGAAAATCTGATCAAGAGAGACAGGGTCCCCTAGAAAGCAAAATGTGCAAGGCACTGAAGCAGTGTCCCAGTCCATTTTCTTTATAATTAGGACAATCTTTTAAATACAGTTAAATATGCTAACTGCCTTTTTCCTTATTAATATACTCTTAAGACAAGTTGAGAATAAACTATTACTTTCATGCAAGTGTGCTGGTTGTGTATGACTGCATAACAAGCTACCACGAATGTACTATCTTCAAACAGCATATCATTATCAGCTTACAGTGTCCATGGGGTCAGGGCTACAGGTGCAGCTTAGCTGGGCTCTCTGCTTAGGCTCACATCAGCCTGAAATCTAGAAGTTGCCTGGGCTGTGTTCTCATCTGGTAGCTTGACTGGGGAGAATCTAACAATCCAGGTTGTCAGACAAATTTATCTCATTACAGTCAGATGACTGAGCTTCCAGTGTTTTTGCTGAATGTCAGCCAAGGTATAATCTCAGCCCCGGAGGGCCCTCAGAGCTCACAGACTCTTGGACAACATGACATCTTACCTCTTCAAAGCCAGCAAGGGACCCTCCCTCTCTTCAGGGAAGGCCCACCCACCTTTTAAGGATTTCATTGATTAACTCCCTGCCCATCAACAAGAACCTTCCTTTCAGTGAACTTACAATCAACTGACTTGGGACCTTAATTTCATCTGCAAAACACTTTGACCTTTGCCATGTTCTATTAGCTTAAAGCAAGCTGTGGGTCCTCTTCACACTCATGGATTATGTGAGGGTACAAAGGCCAGAAACCAGGTCGGGGGCCTCTTCTTGGGGTCTGTGCCCCACAACATGGTGTAAGTACCTCATTTTCAGTATTGGCATTACACACTAGAACCAAGTATGTGGGATTCTTATTAACATCAAGTGTACTAGCTGTTAATGTTTGTATTACCTCAATACTCTTTGTATGTATGAATAGAGAATTCATGGGACTCAGAAATGCTGAGAAAGATGAAGGGGGAGAGAGGTGAGGGGCAAGTAGAGATGTAATAAAGACTCCAAAAATGGCTCCATTTCCAGAGTTTGACTGAAAGCTACTTTCAGGCCCCACCATGCCCCCTACCCTTTTCCCCATATCTGGGAAGACTAAGAAATCCCAAATGCTTCCTCCTGTAATAGCAAGAGTAGCTCAAACTGTGGGAGCTCTGGTGTACATGAGTTCTTACGAACAGGAGGCTCCCCCCGGCCCCGCCCACCCAGCAGCAGAAGCCAAGCCACTCTCCACTCTCAAACCTGCCCAGAGCCTGCCCTGCTCTCCCCCATCAACCTCACTATGTGAGCAATAAACCCCTCATGACCTCTTGGGGGGGGTGGGGGTGGAGGGTCATCAGATTCTACATCCAAGCCAAGTTTTGGTGTCAGTTCTTCTTATTTACAGGTAAATCCACAGAAAGGGGATTTGTATTGTGCCTCGGAAACACCACCACAACCACAAAGCTGAGCCAACTGCTGATCACAGTGAGGGAAGCTGTCACCACCACAGAGGCCAAGCATCACCTCCTCAGAGAATGGGGAAGGGGAAGGATACTTCCGAGCTTTAGGGTTTGGTTTAAGGGGAACTTTTCACAGAAGAGAAGTGTTTCTTAGGACTGGGATGATGACCATCATTTTCATAGTTGAGGACTGGTGGACACAGCAGGCAAACAATTATTCAAGGCTATCTATTAAAATTTTCAATGAATTCACTGGGTACAGTGGCTCATGATTATATTCCCAGTACTTCGGATAGCTGAGGTGGTAGGATCACGTATAGCAAGGCTCCTCTAAAAAGAAAGTCTAATTGTTTGGTGTTTATTTAGTTTTTTCCAGGAAATTCCTGAACTTCTTGCAAATAGAGTTAACTTTCAATGTTCAATGTTGAATCTCCTGGGCAAGGGCTCCTGGCATAGGAAAGCACGGTGATGAAGACATCAGACTAGTGTGGGCAGCTTAAGGTCCCTGTAGACAGCAGTGTGAGTGTAGACGTTTTGAGTTCCCATATACGAGGGTGTTTTAACCCTGAAGGAATTTCAGTAATGTAAGAACTGAAGCTAGTAGGAAAAGCTTTCTAGAAAAATGGGCACTGGGACTGAACCTCAGGGATGGGTAGGATTTGTATGGGATGGGGAGAAAACGTAACCTGGGAGTGGAAGAGTAAATGTCTAGAGTTAGAAACGTATCTGTTTGTTGGGGATCAGGTAAAATCCACCTCGCTTCAGAGCAAAGCAGCTCTGGGACAGAAGCTGCTGGGACAGGAGCATGGACGTCAGACCTTTGCAAGTCTTAGCTGTAAAGACTTCATACTGTCCTCTTTAGAATAAGGGTTCTCCTGGAGGGGACTTTGAGACTTTGGTGAAACTGGTCATTGATAAAATTTAATATAGAAAAATTAATACTGCCACGTGCTTGATGATCTTCAAGAGGGGAACATCAAAGGCAGCAATGTCAGGTTAGGAAGCCAGCACGGTGGCCAGTTGTGAAGTCACAGAACTGCACTCAATAGGTTCATTTCTGCATCTAGAGGGACAGGCAGCACCCCCTCCTAGGATGGGAAGTGATGCCCAGACAAGAAGGTTCTAAAGTTGTGTAATATTTTATGTGAAATGTATTTCTAACTCTTTCTAAAAAAAAGAAATGTAAGTGAAGGAAGGAAGAAAGGGAGGGAGGGAAAAAGAAAGAGAATGAAGGGAAGGAGGGAACAAAGATAGAAATATCTCAACTTTTAAGCTGAAAATTGACAGCAATCTTAAATTGGTCTAATATTACTCTAACATTAATCTAATATGTAGAACTAATCACTTTATTTCTTTAATAGTATTTCTTCTATAATAATTTCAGCCAATGTAAGGTACAGATCTAAACTTCACTAGAGAAAAATAATACCAAGAGGCACACATGTCAAGAAAAATAAACTTTTATTGGCCCTGTGTGGCATGAGTTTGAGTTGTTTTTAAGAATTAGAGGCAAGCAAGTGTATAAATATGTCCTAGGTTAGTAGTTTTTCCAATGAAGGAAATCACATGTCCCTTTAATTCATAGCTCCTTTCCTCCAAGATTAGATGAAAGGGACATTATATGTTTGCCCAAAGGCATTTTGGCTAAACAGAGGTAAAGAAATTAATTTAGTATCATAAAAAACTCAATTAATGCTGGGCTTGGTTGACTCACACCTGTAATCCTAGTACTCTGGAGGCTGACATAGGTGGATTGCTGGAGTTTAAGAGTTTGCAACCAGCCTGAGCAAGATTGAGCCCCTTCACTATTAAAAATAAAAAAATTGGGGCAGCGCCTGTGGCTCAAAGGAGTAGGGCACCAGCTCCATATGCTGGAGGTGGCAGGGTCAAAACCAGCCCAGGCCAAAAACCACAAAAAAAAAAAAAGAAAGAAAGAAAGAAAGAAATTAGCCAGAGAGCATTGTTCCAGGTGCCTATAGTCCCAGCTGCTGGGGAGACTGAGGTAAGAAGATTGCCTGAGCTCAAGATATTGAGGTTGCTGAGTTATAATGATGCCGTGTCACCCTATGCAAGGTGCCAGAGTGAGACTCTGTCTCAAAAAAAATGATGAAGAAGAACTCAATAAAAACAGCTCCTAAGTATAAATTAGGAAGGGTGATGAGAGATTTTTATCCAAATTATAAAAGTACAAGAAACAGATTACTACACCATGCACCAGCTCAAATACTCCCAGAGCTTGTGCTCATAAGGAGGCCACTGAGTCAGACACCAGCACAAATGCAGTGGTTGTAAAAATGGCACACACACCTCTGGGCTCCTGGCAGTGTGTCGCAGCCAGTGCCATTGGCAACCTCACTTCCTCCCCATTTTGGTCTCCAAGATGCCTTTGGGCCCTCTTGTGACCCGGTAGAATTTGAGGGTAAGAGTTTCCACAGTTTGGAGTCTCCAAGGAGGAGAGCCCTGCCTTCAGCAGGCAGAGAGGCTTCATGGCCCTGGGGGTAAACTGTGGCACACGGAACACCTCACCTCCACCTCAGAATGGAGAAGCATCGTGACGCGCAACTGGCTCCCTGGCTCCCTCTGAGCTGAATAGAAGTCCTTCACTGATTCTGATTCAAATCTGTTAAAATCCACAGGACTCTGTTAGGCTGTCTGCCAATGTCACTTGTTCCACTGTTACTTTATTAATTCCAGCCATTTTTGTATGGACTTGGGGGTGATCATCCCTCCAGGCCCATATCCCAACTAAGTTGTTTTGAAAACATTCCTGTGTGTTTTTTTAATCCAAAGGCAACACTATAGTAATGCTATTGCTTTTTAGTGTCTCACGTGATCCTGCACCGGGTTTTCTCCCGTCACCTCTCCATCCCCCCAGGCAGATATTACCTGTTCCTCACTTACAGATGGAGAAGCTCAGGATCTAGCCGTGACCACACAGATACCAGGTGTCAGAATCAAAGCCAGGCCCTGTGATCCTGAACTGGCACTTACTCCGTCCTGTGAGATCTTGCAAAACAGGAAAACAGGACATGAACGTTCCCCTCCATGCCACCACACAGAGGTAACTATAGTTGTAGTTTTGAGGAGACGTCATTAATTTTCTGAGTATTTGTTATTGACCAAACAGCTCACGCACATGGACTTGCAACTTGCTTTTCTCCTACCATTTAACAGTAGGTCTCAAGACCATCACATGCCCCTTTGCTGCTGGTGTCAGCTCTTCTGTCCTCCTCATCCGCACCACCTGGCCTGGGAGTGAGTGTGACCCATCTATAGCGCTTGTCACAGTTGTCCACCTCCCCCCCAGGATGGACATCCTTTCTCTCCATCAGGGCACCAAGCTTTGAGTTTCATCCCATTGGACTCTACCACTTACCTAGCCTGCTTGTCACCATCCCTGGCTGACTCCCAGGTCACTGCCACTCGTTCCGTGGAGATTAGCTCACCAGCCCTATTCAGGGACGCCCTATCCCTGGGGATAAACCCCCAGAATTCCATCTTGTCCATTCCTTGACAGCCCCCCTTGCAAAGATCTGACCTTTGTTCTTCCTCAGCCTCCCCCTTCCTAGACCTCATCATCCTCCGTGTACTACTTTGATCAGTTTTCTCACACAACCTTGCATTTTCCAGCATCTTCCTCACACTGACTCAGCTGCAGGTGTCCAGCCCCTGCGGGATCTATTAATCCTACCTTTTCCTCTCCTCACCGTCCTTCTGTCCTTACCGACTTCTTTACCCAACTTACAGTCCATGATCAGTCAGGATGATGAACCTCAGTTGGCCTGTCCCCTTCTCACTTTGCTTTACTCACTTGACAAAATCAAAATGCTATAAAAACCCAAGTCTGTGCTCCCTGCCCAACACACTGGCAGGCTGCGTGAGACTGCAGGGAAACCTCATACAGCAGACCGCCTTGCCTTAGGATCTTGCATCTGTGTTCACTTCCATGCCCTCTCTGTCACAGAGGAACCCTCCCAA
The DNA here is from genome assembly GCA_963574355.1 of Loris lydekkerianus. NCBI lineage: Eukaryota > Metazoa > Chordata > Mammalia > Primates > Lorisidae > Loris > Loris lydekkerianus. Next base: position 25,579 of record CAUYPK010036096.1, read on the forward strand.
CGGCAGACAAAGGCCCGCATCCTTCATGTGTCCAGGATGCCGTCCCTCCTCCCCAGCAAACCACTCCCTCTTGTTCATCTGAGCACTTTCTCCTGCACCTGCATTTCACTGGACCTTCCCTCCCCCTCAGCCGCCATTCCTTTCCCTTTTCTCCTCCAAGTAACTCCTTGAAAAAGCAAACTATTCTCATTGCCTCTAATCTATCACCTATTCTTCCCGATTTTTTTTCAATTGGAGTACAATTTGCAAACAGTAAAATGCAGAGATCTCAGAAAGATGAGGACCCCTCACTCAACAGAGAAGAAACCAAAGGACCCTGGAAATGTGATTGGACCAAATCAGAATGGCAGGTGGGAATCCTTTCTGTCACTACAGGGCTGTGGATGCAAGCTTGGTGGGGACCGTGTGAGGAAATGTCACCGGGGCCTGAGAGCAACACTCTGGAGAGGGAGGGACAGGAGAACAGTCACACCCTGAGTGACCGGAGCTGGCCAGAATCTTGGATCTTGACCCGTGCACAATGGACATAGGAGACGAGTGCCAGTGGGCTTTGCTGCCTGTGCCCCTGGGCTCCTGCTATGGCTCTGGGCATCTTTGCAGGAAGCCCAGGACAAGGTGCTCTGCAGAAGGAGGGAGGCTGGCCATGGAGGTGCCTCAAGCTCAGCTCCCTCCTCTCACTTCCTGGGGACTCCAGGATATGGCCAGTGTCTACACAACACCAGTACTTAGTGAAGGAGCAGCCCCTGCCTTACATTGAGGGGACAGGAGCTCAGAAAAGAGGCTATGGCAGCCACCAGGATACACCTCGCAGGTTCCAGCTATAGGGATTGTAACCGAGTGATGGACAGGTGCTGTGCTTTGAAACCCATTGCTGCTGTTTGCAGGAGGCCTTGCTTCCCCAGGGAGGCTCCCAGCCAATGGCTAAACAATTAGCAACCACTGAGGCAGCCGTAGGGGCTCCCCGACACCACGCACAGCCTTCCAGAGCCCACAGTGCAGCGATCCAGGCTGCCTCCTCTCAGCCTCCCCTCCTTCTCACAGGGTCAGATTTGCATCACAGCTTGGTGGCTCTCCCACCTTCCCTGGAGCCCTCTTCATTTTCTTCTTGCTAATAAATCCCATCATGTTTACTCCCATCTCAGGGCATGTCTCGGAGGGCCCTGACTAGTGTCTAAGCTGACGTGGGGTGCCACGGGAGCCTTCTTGGTCAAATTGCCCTTAGAATTCCCAATCCCCCTTATCTTTGCTGTGCAATAACGGCTTTCCCTTCTTTGGAGGAGCTGTTGCAACCGGCAGATTGTCCCTGTCGCACTTAAGTGACCCAAGAGATGAGTCCTTTCTCTCAAAGATATTTGAGAGAAATATCTCAAATATTTCACACACTGGGCAAAACCTCTCCCAAACTCAAGGACAGTTCCCACACCCAGTCACATCTTTAGCACGCTGGCAGGGGCTGAAATTAACATAGGCACAGCTGAATGTGGAGTGATTGTGTTTAGAGCAGAGAGCAAAGAAGCAGCATAGAAACATGCCCACACTCCAAAGACTCTTGGTGTCCTAGAAATTCTACCACAGTGTTTTACAATTTTTAAGGTTAAAAATGATCAGGCTTAGCTCAGAAGCATGTCATCCCTAACTTTTTGATCAGCACCAAATGTGCTAGTCTGAGGGTACCAAACTACTATACACTATACTTAGTGGATGTTCCTGGGAACCTCGGGCTGATGGCAGGAGCATGGGACAGGTGTCTAGCCCAGCTCACATGAAATTCCCAGATTCAGGGACAACAGCAAAATCACGTTGCTTCTCCCTGAGAGTTCTGCCCATCCATGGACACAGCAGCTCAGGCTGCCAGATCACAAAAACGCCCCAGGAGAGGGCACTGATCACTGCCGAGTGGGACAATGTGGCAAGTGGCCACAGCTCCTCGTCAGCCTGTCAACACATCCAAAATGAAACGAAGAGAGTGCCTCACAATCTCTGTGGTGAGATTGGGAGTAAAATTATTTGTTTCCAACATAAGGTTATGATTTGATCATTCATGGCAATTCTGCTTAAAGCCTATATCGCTTGTGCCAATGGCCAAGACACAGTCTCATTAATACTGATGTTTTCTGGCTGAGGGGGTGATCACGCAGTATTTGGGATTATTTACAGGCAGCGTCTTGCCAATGTTCCATTCTCAAAGCTGAATTAATAACCAAAGGAAAATAATCCAATAATTTCTCCGAGGGTGTTAAACTGATGTTAATAATAACAAAAGTAATCCCGAACTGTTACAGCCTCACAGGTATTAACTTTTATTATGTTGGGTTTTTTTTTTAACATTTGCACACACAAACCATAATATTTCTAGCAATGTGGAGAGGACAGATTTACCTAAATTCTATCCCGTTAACCTCTTGAACTTTAAAATCCAGTCCAAGCTATTTCACTTGAGTTTCTTAATTTCTTTTCTTTGCTTTTTCTTTTCTTTTTTTTTTTTTTTTTTTTTTTTTGAGACAGAGTCTCACTTTGTAGGCGCCCACCACAATGCCCGGCTATTTTTTTTGTTGCAGTTGTGGCCGGGGCTGGGTTTAAACCCGCCACCCTCTATATATGGGGCCAGCGCCCTACTCACTGAGCCACAGGCACCGCCCCCTTAATCTCTTTCATAGCCACCGCCGGGTCCTTCAATCCCTCCTCTTTTAAAACCAAGCAAAACATGTTCCTCTTCCATAAAAAAATAAAAATAAAAATAAATAAAAACCTAACAAAATAAGCATGCCCCAGGCAGAGCAGGCACCAGGGGTTTCCAGTGCGGAGTTTCTGCTGTTTGTGTGGGTTCTAGCCCCGGCCCCAGCTGACGTCCTGGACCCTCCCCAGCAGCCTTGTGACTGAGGATCCCCAGAAGACTCAAGGAGAAAGGGTACATCAACAGAGTGGTCACACGAATTGTGGCATTATCCAGTCCCATAGCACAAACTGAGCTTTTCAGACAACCTGGGCTCAGATCACGGAACAGTCATATGGGAGTCAGACAGACCCAGCTCCTGTCCTAGCCCCATCACGCTCTAGGCAAGAGTTCAGCCTCTCTCAGCCTCAGCGTCCTCACCTCTGAAGTGAGGCTAACGCTGCTGCCTAGCTGACAGGATGACGGGCACAGAAGCGCTGTTATAATAAGGGTAGTATAGCTTCATGCAGAATCTGCTCTGCCTGGGGGCAGGGACTCAGGCAGAGAAAGCAGAGAACCCACAGGCTCGCTCAGCATGGCACTAGAGGAAGTCTTCAGGGCCAGGTGGCCCATCCCACATGCCAGCAAAGGCAAAGGGGCAATTCCTCGACTTGCATTGTGAGTGCACAGCGGCTATTATCCAAGAAGCCATTGTGAGCCAGCACTTTAGAAAGGTCAACTCCTGGCTATTCAAATCTTGTCATTACATTTTCTAGACCGGGGATAGCAAGTGAGTAAGAAAGGGCTTCCCAGTTCCATGTTGAGAAGGCCTCAACATTGAGGCTTGGCTGGGGTGACATCACCATTTAGTCACACCATCCAGTTGACCTGAGAATAGGGGGTGTCCTGTTATAAATGTGTCATCCTCTCCCTACAAAATTCATAAATAAAGCATACATGCACACACACAATATATAGAAACATATCTTGTTAAGTCACCATTGTCAAACAGCATTGAAAGTGTCACTTCTAGCCTTTCATTGGAGATACCATCTTCAGTAATTCACCAAAATGACAAACACAAAGGGAAAGAGGAGAGGCCCCCGATACATGTTCTCTAGGCCTTTTAGAAAACATGGAGTTGTTCCTTTGGCCACATACATGTGAATCTACAAGAAAGGTGATATTGTAGACATCAAGGGAATGGGTACTGTTCAAAAAGGCATGCCGCCACACAAATGTCACCATGGCAAAACTGGAAGAGTCTACAATGTTACCCAGCATGCTGTTGGCATTGTTGTAAACAAACAAGTTAAGGGCAAGATCCTTGTCAAGAGGATTAATGTTTGTATTGAGCATATTAAGCTCTCTAAGAGCCGAGATAGCTTCCTGAAACGTGTGAAGGAAAATGATCAGAAAAAGAAGGAAGCCAAAGAGAAAGGGACCTGGGTTCAACTGAAGCGCCAGCCTGCACCACCCAGAGAAACGCACTTTGTGAGAACTAACAGAAAGGAGCCTGAGCTCCTGGAACCCATTCCCTATGAATTCATGGCATAATAAGCATATAACATAGCACCCAGGAGTACCAGTGGACCCATGTTTTTAGGTGCAAGAACCTATTTATTCCCCATGAGCTCATGGCATAATAGGTGTACAGCATAGCACACAGGATAACCAATAGCCCCCATGTAAGAGTGATACAAGGTGTTGGAACCAATTTCCCATGAATTCAAAAGTCAATCAACACTTTGTCACATTCAATGGCAAGGTGTCTCCCTGAGCTACTGGAACCTCTTCCCTATGAATTCATAGCATGGTAGACACAAATAATAGCGTAAAAATGTTTCTTGTTCATTCACTAAAAGTGTGATTTTTTTTCCCCAAAGAAGTATTAAAGCAAATTTTAATGTGTCCTTAAAAAAAAAAAAAAAAGAAAGTATCACTTCTAAACCTGGGAAGTTCTGTCCCCACCAGACCCTGAGGCTGTGTGAACAACCTCGGGAATCCTGGGCATCCTCAGATGAGCCACTGGCTGCTGATTTCACCACATGAATTTGCACCAGGAAAGTGCACTGTTGAGAGCAGCTCCTGCCCCATCCTAGGGCCGCCTGCCATGGACACCCCAGCCCTGGCATTAAAGCTTTCCGCTGGCCCCCTTCTCACCCACATCTGCTTCCTGACTGTTCTCTGCACCTTGGCTCATGGGCCCAGATACTCCAGATTTGAGGTACACAACATGCCTTCTGCCTAGTCACCTAGGCTCTCACCTGGTGCTTCCAGTCCTACATGTTACCCAGTTCCCCATCTCTGGCTGGTCTGAAGTCTTCTATATAATAATAGAGCCTGCCTTGCAGGATTTTTGATATTAAGTAAGATATAAATGCAAAGAGATTAACACAGAGCTGCCAATAGCCCAGCTATTCAGACTTTAAGTCCAAACTCCAAATTTGACCTTCTTATCCAACCCAGTCCCAGTGTCCCCAGCACACTTGGTTAGGAACCATGGAACTTGGCATGAAGAGCTAGGAGATGCAGATGGCTTCACAGCTTCTGGCTGTGAGTGACCTGCATCCTGATATTTAGTGTCTGAGAAGTCACCTAGCACAGTAGGGAGGTGAATATCCCTGTCCCTGTTGTGCAGTAGGTGTGGCGTGCACAGTGACTATGTGAGGAAGAGTGAAATCCATTTCAGGGTAGAGACTCAGGAAATCAGAAATTATGAGCAGGACTCAGAAACACACTTCAGGAAGGGTAATAGAAGGAAAACCCAGGACTTACAAGAAAAATGAGAGCTGCTATACCTCAATCACATTCCCAGACACAAGCATTTGGTTAATACAGATGTGTTGGGAAAAATCACTAGATATGAAACAATGTTCATGTGAAGACGCTGAACACAGACTTACACTTTGCAGAATAACTGGTGTCCTCGCAAGGTACTGTGAATAATGGGCATTGCACTTGGTTTTCCCTGCAATGACAAGAATTGCAGACACTCAAGTTATCATTCTGAGCTAAACGTCATAGTCATTCAACTCCGAAATGACTTATGTCACCATGAATATAAAGGGTAGCAACCGAGTAAATAAATAGGAAGAAAAGATACTCAGAAGATTTTCATTTTCTCTACTGTAGCAAATTCTACTAAATTTACCTCTGTCATCAATGTTCCAGAAAAATGAAAGAATAACAACAGAAGGAGAAAATAAAAACCAGTTCCCTTATATGGATGAAATGAGTTCCTGAAACTCAAAGTATCAACGGGGGTCTCTTTCAGGTTCCCTTTCTTCCTGCATTCCATCTTCATATCTGTGGCTTTCATAAATCAGCAGGTAAAATGTCTTCCCCAAATAAATCCACAGGCCTATTTAAGTGCATCTGTGTCCTGCTTGTCATGAAGGAACACAAAATCAAGAAGGACGTGAGTGTGATATCCCACTACATGGCCACACCCACAGGACACTCTGACCCAGACTTGCAAACATTTCCTACAAACCAACAGAATCTCCCATTTTTGTGGATATCTACCTTTTATAAGCTCCATTTCTTCCCCTGTGTGACCCACTTCTCCACAAATTTACCATGAGTAAAAATTTTTCTCTGTGCCCAGAATTCTCCTGCACACCAAGGCAGATTGGAGCAAACCCCTCGGAGCTGACCCCGCTGGAAACGAGTGGGAGGAGGAACATTCTGTCCTCCCATGGCCAGGCTGCATGTCCTGATGAAGGCTGTTGTGGCAGTGGAATGTGCCGGAATTCTCTCAGATGGAGAGCAGCAGCCCCCATCCCTCTCAGCTAGAGCTTCCTTCTGTTTTCAGTGGTTTATTAATGTGGAGACCTCAAGTCATTAGTAACAGGTGAATTAGAAGCACATTTTCCCAAGTCAAATCTTTCACATGAACCAGGTCTCATGACTGCATTTGAAAAAGGGCAGGTGTTTCTAGCAATAAAGAAGAACTTTCAGATTACAAACCAGAATTTAAATGAATCAGTTATAGATACCAAGGAGGCAAGAGGTCAACAGGAGAAAAGAACCAAGAAGAAAAAGAAATATTCAAGGTTAGACAATTAAGTTTGTGAACTCATCCTAGAAAAAGTGGTACCTGCCTCGTTTCTGAGTATCACTATGGTCACCTTCTAGGTACTCCCCTTGGGAAGCTGTGCACTGACTCTAGCACCCATTCTACCCTTCAAAGCAATTTTGAAACTCTTTCTGGAATAGCCAGCAGAGAGGTCATTGTGTGAGGTCAGACAATTAAGTTTGCTAATCTGTCCTAGAAAAAAGCGCTACATACCTCCCTGCTGAACATCACCCCTTCGAAGTCCCCCTCTTGGGAAGAGATGCACTGACCCCAGCACCTGGTCTACCCTTCAAAGCACCTTTTCTTTCTTTCTTTTTTTTTTTTTTTTTTGCAGTTTTTGGCCAGGGCTGGGTTTGAACCCACTATGGGGCCGCCCCAAGACCACGTTTTCTAAATTGTGAGATTCAATGATGGCAGATACGGTATATTTATCTGCCAGATAAATATTTGAGGTGATGGATATCCCAGATACCCTGATTTGGTCATTACACGTTGTATACATGTGTCAAAATTCCCCACACACCTCCAAATATGTGCAACTACAATAAATGAATAAAAATTAAAATACAGTAGAACCTCCATAGCTGACTACCTCCCTGTATTGACTACCTCAAGTTGGCCTAATGACACACACCACACGTGCACATCAGCACAGCAGGCCTAGTTCCTTATGGCGACCAGTTTGTTACAGTCCCTTGGGTGGTCACCTTACAGAGGTTCTACTGTATTTTAATTTTTATTCATTTATTGTAGTTGCACATATATTTATCTGTTCTTTGTGTTGGGATCATTACAATCATTCACTTTTGGCTATTTAGAAATACACTCTAAATTACTATTAACTATTTAATATAATTTCCTTACCATACTATCAAATACTAGAACTTATTCCTGCCATCTAACTGTATTTTTGTACCTTGACCAACTTCTCTTCATTCTTCCCTTCCTCACGTCCCTTGAGCAGGGATAATAAATAAATAATAAATAAACATTATTTTTAAGAGGCATTTGTGGATATTAGTTCAAATGCCTCCTATACAGAGATGATGGCTCTAATCATTTTGGTTTTCCCTAGTTTCCCTAGTCTGCCAGTTGTCCTGCTGTAATTAATTACAGACCTATTTTTTTAATAAATATGTAATTACTTATTTCAGGTCTACAGCATCTTATATTAGAATGGAGATGACTTAAGAAAAAGAAAGCTCACACTTGATACCATTTGTTAACTTGTGTCCACTTGTGAGATTAATTTCGTTTATAAATACTATCACATCCACTTTCACATTTGATTTTCAAAACCACTCTGTAATACAGCTGAGCTGAGATTATTCTGTTTCCCTGTTTTCTAGTTCAAGACACTGAGGCTAAAGATCCTCAAGTCCAAAAATCACCTTGAAATCTCATTCTCTCTCTCTCCCGTATCACAATGCCGGAGAGACACGCGTGAAGGGAAGCCACGGTATGACTGCAACAGCAGTCACAGCTAGTGTCACTGGGTCCTTACAGGTGCGTGCTGTAGAAGCACTAAGCAGCCTTAGAAGACTGGCACGGATGGAGAAAATGATTCTTGCTGAGGATGAGCACAGGCCCAACACTGCTCTCACAGCTGATGCCGGATAGATGTGCCGTCGTCAAACCCACGCCTGCCCAGCCCTTAGGCCTGAGCTCATGGCCACAGCCTTTAACCACTGGATATTTTCTAAAATCAATTTTATTGAGTTTACCTAGAATAAAATGTACCTATTTTAAATGTATGTTCCATACATTTGGGGAAATATATATGCAGCACAACCATCACCACTGCAATGGTCTGAATGTGACACCCCCCCCCCCAAATTCATATGTTGAGATCCTAACCTCAAAGGTGAAGATATTAGGAGGTGGAAAGTGATGGTGTCATGAGGGTGCAGCCCTTATAAAGGACCCCAGAGGGTAGCCCCACCCCGTCCCCCACACGAGGTCACAGAGAGCAGGCACAAGTCCCAACCGGGAAACTGACAGCACCCTCAGTTGAACGTCCCGTCCTCCAGGACCGTGAAAAATAAATTACTGTCGTGTGAAAGCCACTCAGCTTATGGTATTTTGTTACAGTCACCCATGTTAGCAGCCAGACTGAGACAACAGCAATCGAGCTTCTTTGCCTTTCTGCCTCACTGCAGTTCCTCCGTCCCCCTCTGCAGCAGCGCCCAGCCCTGACACCCTGCAGGCACCACCTGCTCTCTTTCTCTATAGCTTGGTTTCCCCACATTTTTTAGTATTTAACACATAGGAATTCATACGGTAGTATAATCTTTACTATTATACTATATTGGGGGGAGCCCTGGGCTCTTGGAAAACAGCAAAGCTTCAAAGAATTCCCCCATCCTTTGGTGCTCTGGGAAACACCGTTCCACATGCATGTAGGGCTTAGCTGTGACACACAGGTGACCCCATGTTGCCTGGTACAAGGCCACTCTGAGCTTCCATCTTTGCCTCATAAATGATCAGCCAAGCTGCTCATTCTCACTGATCATCAAATGCAACAAAACACTTGTTAACCGCAGGTTAAGGTTTGGTTACCCTCAACCTTATCCGCAGACAGCCCCTCTGGAGAATAAACCGGCTTCAAGTTAAAACAACCCACTTACCCACCCAGCTCTCCCTAGCCATGGTCACTCCTCTTCACAAAAGAGAAACCATGTTGGCCTAACCCTAACCCTGCAGACGTGCGCGTCTCACCACAGAGCACTGTGCAGGGCCCAGCTGCCTTGCACGGATTCTTCTGTAGGAATTCTGCACAGGGTTCAGACTTTTTATTTGACTCCTGACTGGCTTCACTTGCTCAGCATAACATTGTTAAGATCAACCACCTTTTCCCACTCTGTCCGTAATGTGTTCCTTTTTGCTGTTGAGTAATATTGCATTATAAGAATACACAATTTGTTTATCTATGCTGTAACAGTCTATTTGAGTTGTTTTGTTTTGTTCTTTTGAGTGGAGAATGGACTGGCTGCTGTAAACATTCTTAAACAAGTCTTTTTGTGAACATGTAATTTCATTTTTCTGGGTAAATACCTAGGAGTGGAACGGCCGGGTGCCCTGCATTACATTTTAAAGCAGAACATCATAGCACCTTCTCTGATTACAGCAACAACCCCATCAGCTGCATTTTCTGACTAAAACGCTTCCAGAAATAAAAACCCACAGGATTTTCTCACTGTGTTTTTTATTCATGTACAAGCACATACTCCTTAAAAACATAAGCTTCGGATCTAACTCTCCTAACACCAAGTAGCTTGGCATTCCACACAGATCCGCAGAAGAGGTTGGAATGTGTGCGTGTGAGTTTCCAGCGATACATACGCCCTTTCTTCTGGGGGATTGCTTTAATTTGCCCATTTTTAATGCTTCATTCACAGTGTTATAAATACAATGTCCTCTTTTTCTGGGCATCTGCTACTCCCCCCTACCCTCCTTCTCTCCCCTTCAGAGCCTGGTTTATTGTATTTATAAATGAGAAATGGAAAACATCCTTTCTTTTTAAGAAAACAAAAGTACACTTCTTTTCACTCCGACGTATTAATTCAGCCACTCCACTAGCTAGACTTGCATAAAACAATCCCGGTGAGGAAGGAAGAAATCAGGTTTAAAAACAAAAGCCCCGTTTAAACAGGGAGGGAAGAGAAAAGATGAGTTTGAAGCACAAGCTTCCCTATGTGAATGTTCCTTTCCATCCCACATGGCTTCTGCTCTGAGGCCCATCTACCTGTCCAGCCTGGTTTATTTCCTCCCATCGGGTCGTCTTCTGCCCTGGACAGAGGGCTGATAACCAGGGTATGAATACAGCGTGGAGATGGAAAATGGCCACCCCCAGAGGTGGGGAGGGCTGGCAACAGATCCCTCCCCATGATGGTCTCACAGATTTGGGACAGGACTTACCATGGCTCTGTTTTCACTCTGTACATTTCCACCTACACGATCAAATGCTTTGCAACTTTGCAGAACCCAGTTTCCTGCTTGTCAGACGCACCGACTACTACCACCGTCAGTAATTACAGCCTTTAAATGTTAGGCTCTACTGCGCCTGAAGCCCAGGCTCACCTGGGGAGGTGGATTTTTAACGAAAGCCCGAAGGCTCAGGTTGATTAAGTAGTATTCACAGCTCCACTCTCCAATTAAAGCCATTTAATTCCTAAATAAATATACTGCAAATTTATAATCACTGCAACACAAGTTACTTGTAATTACAGATTTATAAAACAGAACATCCAGCCAGCCCCATATTAAAACATTTCAGAGGGCTAAATAAATACACTTCTGGTGAAATGTGTCTGCGGGTTTGTTTTGTTGACGGTGTTTGGGGGTTGTTTCTTCCTTTGTCATTGTCTCCCAGAACAAAGCAGCTTGTTTCTTTGCTTTTCAGCTGGAGTGGGCCAAACTGTAGTCACTTTTCACAGGTCCTTAACCCGCCCTGTTCTTTTCTGCCTTTTGCTGTTGTTTCATTATATGCAGCTGAACGCTGCAACTGTGGACCCAGGTGAGTGTCCTTCTGGAAGCTCATAGCTCTGCTGAGTCTTTACAGGCAGCATTAAAACATTCTGCACCCAAACCCCAAAAGCAAACAGAGAGAGCTTATAATTAGGGCTCAAAGGGTCACTATTGCCCAGTAGAGATGCCAGATTTGCCAAATAATACTACAACTTCAATTAAATTAAAATTTCAGATATGAAATAAAATTTAAGGCCGGGCACGATGGCTCACACCTGTACCACTCTGGAAGGCTGAGGGGGGTGGATTGCCTGAGCTCACAGGTTCAAGACCAGCCTGAGCCAGAGCGAGATCCTCCCCCCATCTCTAAAAACTAGCTGGGTGTTGTGGTGGGCACCTTTAGACCCAGCTACTTGGGAGGCTGAGATAAGAGAATCGCTTGAGCCCAGGAGTTGGAGGTTGCTGTGAGCTATAACACTATGGCACTCTACTGAAGGCGACAAAGTAAGACTCTATTTCAAACAAACAAACAAACAAAACTTAGTGAATATTGCACAAGACACATTTAGACTAAAAATTTATTTATCTAAAATTTAAATTTTTTTTTTTTTTTTTTTTTTTTTTTGAGACAGAGCCTCAAACTGTCACCCTGGGTAGAGTGCCCTGGCATCACAGCTCACAGCAACCTCCAACTCCTGGGCTCAAGCAATTCTCCTGCCTCCACCTCTCAAGTAGCTGGGACTACAGGCTCCCACTACAGCACCCGGTTATTTTTTTGGTTGCAGCCATCATTGTTGTTTCGCGGGCCCAGGCTGGATTCGAACCTGCCAGCTCAGGTATATGTGGCTGGCACCTTAGCCGCTTGAGCCAGAGGCACTGAGCCTCTAAAATTTAAATTTACTGGGAAGCCAAGGTGGGGAGAATACCTTGAGCTCAGGAGTTCAAGACCAGCCTGAGCAAGAGTGAGACTGTCTCTATAAAAATAGAAAAATTAGCAGGGTGTTGTGGTGGGAGTCTGTTGTCCCAGCTATTCAGGAGGCGAAGGCAGGAGGATCGCTTGAGCCCAGGAGTTTGAGGTTGCTGTGAGCTAGGCTGATTCCACAGCACTGTACCCAGGGCGACAGAGTTAGACTCTGTCTCTAAGTAAATAAATAAATAAAGTAAATAAATAAAAATAAATTTAACTGAGAATCTGAATTTTATCTGGCAACTATCTCTGCCAGGCAGAGATACCCAAACTTACATGGAAAACCCCATGAAAGGCCTGCAATGTGTAGGCAGCTCCTTAAGTAAAGATTTAAGTCCATGATTTTCAGCCAATGTGCCATAGCACCCCAGTGTGCTGTGAAAGTATCTTAGATGTGTCATGAAAATTTTTAAAGATTATTAATCAAATTATTTTTTAAAAGAAGTTCAAAGCACCACAAATACATTCTTTTTTTTTTTTTCTCTTTTCCTTTGATCAACATAATTTGAGTGTGCCACAGAAGTTTAACTATAGGTTCAACTGTTCCTTGAAATAAAAAAGGTTGAAAAACACGGGTCTAAGTGGACCTAAGTAATAATGATCAAAAATGTAATTTGGTTGAGCCTGAACGTTTGTGGCTAGACCCTGCACTAAGCGTGTTCCCTGGCTTGCTTTATCCTCCTCACAGTCCCCTTCGAAGGCAGGCATTACTGTGCCACTGTTTACAGAGCAGGCGGAGGAAGGCGTAGAGGTGACAGCAGGTTCCCTGGGCTCTGAACGACCCTCCCCACCCCTTCCCCTATGTGCTGTCCACCCTCTCTGTGTGTTAGTCCTTCCTCTGAGGTCACTGCCATTGAGCACGACCACAATAAAGAACCGCAGATACACACAGGGCCCCAGTAAAGGTCGGTCCCTGCAGCTGTGCACTGCTCAGTTGTGATTTCACATCCAGAGCCTCCTCGGTTAGCAGAGCCAGTGTGTGGACCGGCCCCATCAGTTTTCAGGTGTTCGTCTGCATCAAAATCACCTGCAAATAAGAATATGCCTTTCCAACAAGCTCCCCTGTGATGCTGAGGGTCCAGGGACCACACTTTGGAAACCACAAATTTAGAATAAGCACAGCCTTTGCCTTGAGTCAGCCTGGATTTGTATCTCAGCCAGCCACCAAGTGGCTGGACAACCTCGCACACATCCTTAAGCACTCTGTGCCTCAGTTTCCTTATGCAACATGCACAAAATACTAGCATTACATGAAATACTATGTGTAAAATGCTTTCCTCCATAGCTTCTAGTAAAAAAAAAAAAAATTTTTGGCAGCTTTCATTTTCATCATCGCTTTTTGATACTGCAAGGGCACTTCACTAACGTTCTGTTACGAAGCAGAGATGGTTCCAGATGCCCCTCCATTATGTTCCAGCTCCGTGGGCTGGTCGTTCATTCTCTTGGGCTTCTCTTCCCTTAAATATAAAGTGATTGCATTAAAATTATATATTGCTTTGGGAAGTATGGTCATTTATATGTTAACTTTATGTTAACTTTTATAAAGCAGACTTCATTCCATTTAAGATGCACTAATTATGGAATGCACCATTACTTTATGTATGGCTGTGAATTGTAACTTTACGTCCTAATCTCAATGTTAAGAAATGAAGGAAAAATATATCTTATAATCAATAAAATTTGACATCCACAGAGTGATATGTCTTAGGAAACAGCAACACATAAATATGGAAATTTTATCAATTCTCATTGGAAGTCTCTATAAATAGTTTGTTCTGTAACCCCTATAATTGCATATGTAGCTTTTTACAAGATAAGATTACTCAATATATTTTGTATTGTAACTGGCTTTTATCGTCCAATGCTATGTTAGGAACACTCTTATATAACCATTATCTCATTTTTTAAAATGACTACACTGATATTCAGAAGTGCCTTTTCTGTCCTTAGGTCAAAAGTTCCAAACTTTGGCCCACAACCCATTGTTTTAAATAGCAAGAAATTTCGTACATATTCCTAATTCTTGATTTTCTTAAAAACCAGATGAGGGTTCTGTTTTTGCATAAAGACAGTTGGCTGTAGCAAGTAGTGGCTGTCCCTCCCATTGGAGGATGCACCCAGCCCCTTAGTTCACCACGTTTCCCACAGCGCCTTATGATTCTACACACAGCCTGCATCTCTCTTTACATCTACAGCCTGCCCCCATTGAATTTGGAGTTTGGAATCCCTACTTTAAACATTTGGAACAAACCTTAAGTTCTCTTAAAATTTTACATAATATCTCACTTTCTACCACCTCCACCATCTAGTTTTCACTCCTGCCAAGATGTACATCTCTGATTGAAACCTTTTTCAATTTTATTTCTTCCTTAAAGTTGCAATGAGATGAATTACCAGTCCCATTTTATGGGCTCCCTTTGTTTTATTATTCTTTCCTCTCACCAGCATCTCAGGTGCTTCTCATAGCCCCAACCACGCCGTTACATTGTATCTCTTCGTGAACTTCCTTGAACACATAAAATGGGAATATTTTGGAAATGTTTCAATAAACCTCAAGTATAAAAAGAGACCTGGTGCTCCGTTTGCTGATATGGCCCATTTTCCAATGTTACAATTTGTATAGAATTGATAATGTTTGGTAATACTAAGAAAGAAATTGCAATTCTTTTTAACAGACTTCTTATAACTATTTCACCATTTAAACTGATCTCTTGGAGAAATTCTTAGTGTAACCAATGTGCCACTGCTTCTTGGAATGTGTATATTCTATAAAATAAACCATAAAATAATTCAAATGTAATCTGTATATTTTTGGAAGACATGCTGACACATTTCTATTCTGTTTCAAACTTAAAGTAGAAAAATAAAGTACACAGAGCTGAATTTAGTGAAATTGTGTGACTATCAGACAATGAATATCATGAAGAATGTATTCTAGAATACTAGTTTACATATGTCACAACTAGATAAAAGCCTCTTTCTGTGCCACTTTTCTCTCTGTTTCTCCCTTTCTCCTTTTTCTTTGCCTGTAACATCTTGTCAGTTGTGGTATCCAGTGTGTGTTGTTCCCCTGAGGAATGAAATGGAAAGACTAAAAGGGATGACGTATGTTAAGGGACTGCATTACAATGGTGTTATCTCTTAAAAACACCATGTCTCGTAGGTAGACCTCTTCCCATGGGGAGGCATAAAGGCAGAGAGCTTCCCAGGTAGTTTGCCGTTAGATCATGTCCTTTGCAATATAAATTAGATGCAAAGATCTTCAAACTAGGAAGTTTTCCAGACTCACTTTTAAAGAAGTATTGGCATCTCCCAAGACTTTCATGAAAGCAACATTCTTTGGACTGTCACAAAGCTCAATGCCAGCAGAAAAATCTGAAAATCTGTATTCTCTATGAGTGTGTTGAGTAACGGGCAGTCGGGAGGAGAGCCAAGTGTGTGGAAGCCCATTGGATGCCTCTACCTTTCAAAGAGTCCTTAAGCTATCATTGCCTTTCTTCAGCAAGCCAAAATTTTGAGACATGAAAGTATAGTATTTTATACAGTTCCAGGGCTATATGATACTGATGGCTATTTCCAAGTTTTTGATTATAAAAAATACACAACATAGAAAAGCTAAAGAAAAAAAAAATAGAGAAATAGAAAATAAAGCTCTCATTATGTTAACATCCAGAGACAACTTCTATTAATATTTGCATGTATGTTAGTTCTAGGTGAGTTTTTCTTTACACATTTAAAATGTTTGAAATTATGCCATATGTAAAAATAATATCCTGCTCTTTTCAGTTAATTTATAACATACATGCAGAGAAGCATACATGCACTTCATAGATACATAACCAGTAACATATAACACACCATTTTCCCTAGCTTGTTGGAAATTTCTGAAAGCATAATTTAGCAGTATCATTTTGTGGATGTCCATTGTGTCAATATAATAAAACTTGCTGAACCATTCTCCTACTTTTGGTCATTCAGTTTGTTTTCATTTTTTGCTTTTGTAAATAACCACATTGCAAAACATTTATTATGATTCTTGGTGAATGAAATAAGTGGGTAAAAGGTATGAAATGTTTAAAGACTCAATAGACACATTGTCAAATTGTTCGACAAAACTATTATTACCATCATGGGCAGTGAATGAGCCCCAGTTTCAACCCAGTCTCATTGGCACTGGGTAACCTTCTTTTCTAAACATTTCTTTTAATAAATAAAAAAAGTTATCATTTTGTTATTTGAAAGAACATTTCCTTTATTCTTGGTAAGGATGAGTATTTTTCCATGTAAGCATTTGCTTTTGTGTGAATCACTAAATTGCTACAGGCAAGGATGGCCTTATACAATGTTGTCTATGCCTATTTGAACATCAGGCTTATAAAAAAAAGTGATTTTCAAGTCATAATGTGCTGTCACATACATAATTACTTCATCAGAGTCTTACAACAACCTTTTGAGGTAGGAAAGAACAGATATTATTTCCCTATTTAAAAATGAAGCAAGTAAAACTCAGAGAAAATCAGTAACTATTCCAAGTTAATCCAGTTAGCAAGCAGAAGAGGTGCTTTTGTTTTTGGGTTTTTTTGCTTCATTTTGCTGTTGAATTAGTGAGTTTCAATAAATGGAGTTTGAGTGAAGTGAGTTCCAGTTAAGGCAAAATCACAAAAAGTAAAGTAAGGATTACTATTTAATGCCCTTCACAAGCTCTCTACAATAGAGTATATGGCATCAAAAAAAGGCTCATATCATTTGTTATGTGGTCTCAGACACTCCAATTCTGAACCAGAAAATATATTTAGCAAGAGAAAGAAAAAAAGATGAGCTGAAAGGCTGCTTTGCTGATTGTTTCAGAAAATCTTAACTTACTCATGGGCTAAATGTAAGATGACAAAAAGAAGTACTTAGGAGGTGTACAGAGAACTGGCAATATTTTTGAGACAATATTTTTCAAGATACTATAAGCCAGGTAAGTAGAATGTTGAGTGTATATTCCAAGCAAAGGATTTGTTTGTTTCTCCTTCATTATTGCACAACAGGGTTTGCTAATTGCCAAAAGATAACCACTTTATCCAAGTTACTGTCTGGGGGGCAGGAGGCATGAAGTCTTAAAAATATCCGCAGTGAGCCAGTACTCTGTTTTGAGTATGTAACCTTATCAGAAATGTTGGATTGGATATTCCTTACTTGAGTCTTCCCATTGAAGGGAAAAAAAAATCATATGACTATCTAAAAAATAAATCTGAGACTTTGTTTTTAGTTAATTCTATCCATTTTTATTGATTATAAAATTTGCAAAGGCACATTATAATTTTTAAACCAATGGCACACATATTTTAGTGAAATGGGAACATATAAATATGCTATATAATAACTATGTGGAACTTAATCATTCTTTATGCTGCCATTAGTTCACTTGAGAATTAGCAGGTTGTATTTGCTAGGATTCTTGGTTGCAAGCAACAGAAACCAATGCTGGCAATATTAGGCAAATAAAGCATTTGTTGGCAGGCTCTAAGAAGCTAACAAAAATTAAGAGAAGCCTAGAGTGACCATTCTTTGAATATAGGCATAAATCTGTAACCCTTTAAATGAAAGACACAATAGTAAGAAATACAAAAAAATAATCACAACAAAGAATAAACCAGACCTGCCCAACATCATCACAAATATGATCCTGGGCATTCCTAAATCCTTTGCTGTTAGTTCAGAACTCAAAATCTAGGAGGAGAGACCCTGCCTGGTTAAAATTTCATATGCCTATTTCCTGACAGAGGAAGAGACACTCATATCATTTCTGTGGTCAGCAGCAGATATTGATGTATGAAAATACACATAATTTGAAATTGCCCAAAAGGTAGACTGTAAAACAAAAATAATTTTTTCCCATAGGTGAAGTTGAGCTCACTATTAAAATATAAAATTTAATTGCAACTCTATATAGCTATGAATTTTGAGACAATTGCCCCTCTCCCAAAGCCTTATTTCCCCACTTAGCCAGCAGAAAGTAGGAAATCAGTTGTACAATTTACAGGCTGGGGATGAATAGCTCTGAATAGCTTAAAAGCAAAGACCCAAGAACACTGACACTGGGTTTTTCCCAATGAACCAACCTAGCTCTATACTGCCTACAGGGAGATAAAATGTCAGTATGTGGCTATTCATATACATAAAACTTTCCATCAGCTTTTTATTCTCTCACTGTTTTTGTTATGGATCTATTCATTTTTATATTTTATTTTTTTATTTCAGATTAGTATGAGGATACAAATATTTAGGTTACATTGTTTTCATTTCTAAGGTAAAGTTCAAGTTGAGTCCTTCACCCACATTCTCCCACTTTTTAAAATATGTGCAGATAAACAAAGACTGCCAAATATTTTAGGAAAACTTCCAACATGAAAGGGAATAGTTTAAACATACAAATAGAAAAAAATTAAAGTATTTGGGGGAGGAGTATAAAAACTTTTTTAAAAAAATCTATCATTAATATACTCAAAAATAAGAGATAACATTATATCCATGGAACAAGAAGAGACATTTAAATAACAAAACAAAGCTTTTGGCAATCAAAAATAAATAGCCATGCACAGTAGCTTGGGCCTCTAGCTACTCAGGAGGCTGAGGCAGGAGGATCATTTGAGCCCAGGAGTTTGAAGGTGGAGTGAACTATGATCATATCACAGCACTCAAGTTGGGTACAGAGCAAGACCTTGTCTCCTAAAAAATAAAATAATAAAATATAAAATCAAATAGAATAAATCAAAATCTCAGTAAAAAATGTGCTACAGAATTGAGAAAATTGCTCAGAAATTGTTGGGAAAAGACATAGAACTGAATTGTGGGAGAGAATCTGCAACCTTAAAACCATATACACCTTCTAAGTCCTAAGTGCAGCCTTTTGATTGAATCCAAAATTTTACAAAACAAATCTTCTTATTTTTATTATACATTTTTCTTTGTCTTTTATGTTTTTATTTGAATTTTGAAATAGGTTTTAAATAAAAATAATCCCCCAATTGACTGGCACAGTTTGAAGGTTGGTAAGCCATGAGGACTAAATAGATGGCTGCTACACTCGTAACTCAGTTCTAACTTCCTCCACCTGACGGGTGCCACCTTGGCAAGCATTTATGGGAGTCAGGCACACCAATCTGTTACCAGCTTCTGAAATAAATGCACTATGTTTCTGTGGAAGTGGAATTTGTGAATAGTTGCATAGCTCAACAGTATTATTCTTAATTCTGTCTGCTTAACAGCCTATGATGTCAAAGAAGACCAAGAGAACAATGAAGGAAGAAAACATATTTTTTTCATGAGGATTGGGAATTGAAATATTATCTTGTTTCTGCAATATTAATATTAAAGAAAATCAATGCTCATCAGCATTATAACACTCATAAGGATGACAAATTATTTCAAATTAGAAGGAGAGGCTTGAAAGGTTGTATTTCAAAAATTAAAAGATGAAAAGCAAAAGCAAAGATAATTCTTTCAAGCAGCAATGAGACCTGGAAATAATGGCACAGAAGCAACTTATAAAGTAGTTAATTAATTCAGGAAGAAAGAGAAGCCATCCACTGATGTGGAAATTGTGAAAAAATGCATTGATGAGGTTGCAGGATGCTTAGATGCTGACATTTTAAAAGTGCAAACAACTGGCTCTTTCAAAAAAAACCACAACTGACTGGTAGCCTGAATTAGCCTTCAACTTAACAAAACAACTTCATGCACTACTTCAAAAAGAAAATATATTCAGTGCTTTGCATGAATCATCTGATACTACTGACTTGACATAGCATTTATTTGGGTCATGACCGAAGATTTTCTCTGCTACAAAAAGTTACTCGCTTTGGGAACTACTGCAAATACAACACAGGGACTAGATATCTTCAACAACTTTCAAGATGAATGTTGTGAATTTGGAACAAATTTGGTAAATTTAGTGAGTGTATGTGCAGGCGGTGCACCTTCCATGACAGGAAAACATGAAGGGTTTATTGTGCTGTCCTACAGTCAGGACTACTCCCACCTGACTGGTGGGGAAGTCAGTATTAACAGATCCGGATGCTCTTATTTCTTTTTATTGTATTTTATATCAGCAAAAACTTTGTACTAAAGCTACTATTTTAAGTGATGCTTTGCAATACAAGTGTTGTTAACCAATCTTGTGCAAATGCAACATGGCACGAATCAGTTTTTGGGTTTTTGTTTTGTTTTTTTTTGACTGCGGCTGGGTTTGAACTCACCACCTCCAGCATATGGGTCCAGTGCCCTACTCCTTTGAGCCACAGGTGCCACCCCATGAGTCAGTTTTGTAACATGATAAAGTTGAACCATGAGGTATTCAGCATGAATTTGCCTTATTCGAAAGTACGTTGGCTATTGCAGGGACAGGTGCTAGCCAAAATTTTATCTCTGTGAGAACAGGTAGTTAAAATTTTATGAAGAACAGGATCAGCAATATGAATTATTAAGAGAAGATTTCTATAGGAATGCACATTTCTGTGTCAAATCAGAACAACTTGAATATTTTTTTGCAAGGAAAACCTAAGTCTATATATGATATGTGGCAAAAAAAAAAAAAAAAAAAAAAAAAAAAAAAAATGAAAGTTTGGCTAAAAATTTTACCCAATTAGCAAAGGGCATTTATGTGCATTGTGATGTACGTAATTTGTTTGA
>CAUYPK010036097.1:0-15995 GCA_963574355.1 Loris lydekkerianus
ATTCAGCAACAGGGCTGGGGGTGGTGCGCACGGTTCTCTGTGCCTGGCGCCCAGTGACTTTGGCACAGAGAACCCAAGGCTCTAGCAGTCTCTCACCTGGAGAAGGGCTCTGCGCAGAGGCAGGGAGGGCTCCAGAGGGCACGCAGCTACCAGAGTTTCTGGTCAGATGGATGAGCTAGTGTGGAGGCTGGGAGGACACAGGAGGGGGGACGCAAAGTTGCGTGGCTCCCACAGTTCCTGGTCAGGGAATGTAGAGCCCGGGTGGGTGCAGGTCACTGGTCGGGGGTCGCTGCACAGCTCTTATGGAGGTCTGGGCGGCACCAAGCCCAGGAGTTTGAGGTTGCTATGAGCTGTGATTTCAGGGCACTCTACCCAGGGCAACAGCCCAAGGCTCCAGTGTGCCAAAACCGTCTCACTCTGCCCCTAAGGATTAGGGCTGTGAGGCAGTTCAGTCCCTGCCTTTAAGCTGCTCAGTCACTAGGTTACTTTGTCCTGCCCGTTCCTTGCTCTGGGACCCTGAGGGCAGAGCTTGCGGGAGCAGTTTTTTCACACAATGGCTTCTTAACAGTGTGGTCATAGGGATCCTCTGGGGTAGGACTCCTACACTTACCTGAAAGTGTCATACTGACATAGACTACGATTTGCTCTGCCTGATTCTCTCAAGCTTAATTCCGTTTTCATCTAGTGGCATAAAGGATGTTCTTAGTGGCCAAAGAATTGATTGATCTCATTGCCACAAAATAAAATCTGATGTTCACTCACCCACATCCACATTATAACACTTTAAATGTCTTTTTCTCATGGGGATCATTTGTTTGTATTAATAGTACAATATGCCATGCCATTGTCCTTTTAAATATATTGATATTTATATAATTAGAGAAATAAATAATAAAGAAAAGTATTATTTCTAAAGTTTAGATTCAATCGTTTTGATAGGAAAGTATGAAAATAAGGATTTAGGGAGTCAATTTTAAATTTATTATCAAGATAGATTTCTCATCTTGTGTTTAATGCTGATGTTTTAGTGTTTTTGTGCATTAATTTCCTTGTTTATTTATTTAAGTACTTGTTGGTGAGGTAATGGGTTTAATTTGATGCCACTTATATACTATGACACTTTCTTCATTAAGTATAGCTTAATTTGCTATCTTTTAATTCTAATAGCCGTGCATCAGATTTTTATTTAGTGTTAATTACAATGATTATTTTATGATTGAAACTTTGAATTTTTTGAGGCCACATGTGGTTTTAAGTCATCACTTTATCTACAGATAAACACTGTAACTTATTTGTAACAATGGGACATCCCCAAGCTCTTCTGTATATGAGAGTAGATGTGTATTTATAGATTATTGATAGATTATGTATATATCTATAGTAGATATAGATATAGTAGATATAGATATAGTGATGCATGTAAATAGGTGCAGAGTGCCTAGAGGAGCCCAGCAAAATTCTGTAGGGAGCATTGTCTCGTCTCACTGAGCTGAACAAACACGTTTCCAGTTGATATGGGGTAGAGTTACTTTGTATTTAATAGCATCATCTTTAGACAGTTATTGTTAAATTTAATCAGGATGCAGCCTGCAACCTCCATTTGATGAAGGTATCTTCTGATTCTCTAGAGCACCCTGTCAGACAAGGGACTTACATTCTCATCCAGAAACAATTTCATGACTGGATTCTGAACAAGAAGAATATTAGGGTATGTTAACCCTCCTTAGGTGTTGTACACATTTAAGTGAATAGAGCAAAATTGGCACAGTAAAGGTTGTGGTGAAGTAATTCAGCAAATTCCTTCCATAATATTTGATTTTTGACTTATTATTTATCTGGGATTTATTTTGATGTGATATGGAACCAAAGCAACTATATCTAAGATATTATTAAATGAAATGCCTAATGTGGAAGAGCAATATTTTATTCATGTGTGCAGTGGGCTAAGTCTGTGATCTTCAAGTGTTATTGTAGAGTTTGAAGGTTTATATTAAGAATTTAACAATATTATATTAAGAATTTTGGGATTTTAGGACTTCATGGCTGGTGATGTTTCAGTATTGGTGTGAAATCTGGAGATGGGACAAAGGTACTAGCTTGTGGAGTCCTTGGATCTCAAGTTGACACTTTTTGATGCGATCGGAGAGTGCAGTTCAGGGCCTTCATCTCCAGGTATGTTAGAGGTAACTTCAAAGGAATATCATAAAAGAAGCAATAGCTGTGACTTTTGTCCTCTCACCTTTTCCTTTCTCTTCCCTCACATACACTCAGTTCTGAATCTGCTAACACACTTGTCAACAGAAATACCTACTCAGCTCTTTCTCTGAGGATCCACATTGCCCTGGCTACTCCCCAGTTCTGTATGTATTATGATTCTCCAATCTGGGGAAAAATTCTCCAAGTTTCAGTTGTGCTCATCACACTCTGAATGTTAACCAGCCTAATTGAGGAGTTCTGACTTTGTTGCCCTGTACCCTCTGACATGAGAGGACATTTCTGTGTGTTGGGCGTCATTTCCTTGGCGTCCTCTTGGAACACCTGTCAGTAATTTAAATGGTTAGCTTCAGATCCCTGCCTTTTAGTTTCCTAAATCTCAGGGCTTCTAGGCTTCCCTATAACTAGCTCTGCCAACCTTCTCTTTTGTCTTCAGATAATACATATGTTTGAATGCATAAAAAGAAATATATTTTGCTTTAGATATCTACTTCAACTAGAATTTTTTGAAAGTTAAATATTCTTATATATCTGTAAGGGGCCGGAAAATCACTTTCCCAACTTTATTTTAGTGAACTTTGGGGGTGGAAGAAAATATACTTGGATACTAAAAAACTCAAGCCAGGATCCTCCTTTCTCAGCTTCAGATGATACAGGAAACCCCCTTTGGATTTTCAACATCCTCTCTCAGAATAGCACTCCTTTTTGTGTGACAGAACATGCTTCGGCTTCTTGCTTGAAACCAACAGGAGGCACAGCAGATGTATTAGTAAATTGAATGAAGTTCCAAACCATGAAGCAATGCAGCCAAATGACATTGAAAAGCTCAGATGCATAAGTGTGACCAGGAGTGTGTCCCGACCCCTGACCCTTGGGAACCTGGCCAAGGAACTGGACATCAAGTGTGCCCCACTGCTAGAGCAACTGACAGCCATAGATGATTGGTGAGATCTGCTAATATGGATAAGGGAATACACTTGGTGTGTGGGGGTTAAGCTTCAGTAGCTATGCATCTTTTTAGAGAAATCACTGATGAAAGAATTCATTGAAGTTAGAGCCCAGATAAGGAAGACAGGTGTGGACTGGATATGTTCAGATGAAAGTGAGGACTGAGGCAGATGACACCTATAGGTTTGGACAAAATCTTTGGACCTTTATAGATCTCTGAGCTTTCAGGTAGAGCTAGCTCTAGCATCCTGAGCATCTGGTTAGGATAGATATCACCTGCAAGGTTATTAATCAGTTGCAGGACTATCCGGTGCAGAATCTGTGTTTAGTCAAGGGGCTGCTCTTGCCCTGGATAATTATTTGACAAAGGGAGTTCAGGCCTTTGTTCTAAGGTCAATTTCTGTCCAGAATGGAAATAATTTTTCTCCCATCAGCACTTGGCTTCAGACAGAAGGTTCCTGTCATCTGAGAACTTTGCTAACTTGTCTTGAGCCTGGTATATTAGTCTAAGAAAGTAGTTCTCAATTTGTAGTATGCAATGACCTGATACTTACTTAGGGACCCTGATGACATTTCTCCTCCAAAGCAGGGACTTTGGCTAGTGGATAAAATGTAGCTCCCTTTACTCTGTACTTCGCAGGATTTCACCATTGGTAATCAAGTTTTTAACATACAGCCTGCATTTGTTTGTTTCAAAGGATCAGGCCAAAATAGCTCAAAACATAAGCATTCATTGTGTATGGGGACACACTGTGAGTGTGCAGCAGGGAATGATGGAGACGGTTTGCAGATGAGCTCTCATTAGTAGCTGGGGAGTGGGTAGCCCATTCATCTTATTGCTCTATTATCCTATGGATATCTATCTAATGTAGAGTTTAGTTTGTTAATTTTCCCAGTTCTTTGGTAATGAACAAATGTAATGAGTTTTAACTTGTTTAAAAAAATTTCTAGAAGTAAATTTTGAATTTAAAGTCATATCCAGAATGATTGTTAACTTGAACACATATTCAAAAATAGTGTCTTTGGAGTCTATGGAAGATTCTAGTGGCTGATTGTCACAATCTCTACTCATAACCTTTTCGATTTGTGTTAAATTTAAGCTTGAGATGGCTTGTAAGACACATA
Source organism: Loris lydekkerianus (assembly GCA_963574355.1). Taxonomy (NCBI): domain Eukaryota; kingdom Metazoa; phylum Chordata; class Mammalia; order Primates; family Lorisidae; genus Loris; species Loris lydekkerianus. Next base: position 4,288 of record CAUYPK010036097.1, read on the forward strand.
TATGACCAGTGGCATACAAATGAAAATTTACTGTGTGCTATTTGACAACCTTTTTTTAAAAAAAAAATTATTAAATAAGGTTGAATTTGGCCTTTTGTCTTTGGCACTTTGCCCGTTTTCCACCTTCCTGCTTGGAGTATAGGCTTGTAGTGAGGGAGCTCAGCAGCCATCCTGTGAACACAAGGCAGCAAGCATGGAGAGAGAGCTACACCTTAAGGATGGCAGAGAGGAATGATGGGCAAAGCCCAGGGCTCTTACAGCACTGTGGAGCCTCTGTGCCAGTGGTAGCCTGCTTGCCTCAGGACTTCTTGCTTCTTGCCTGTTTAAGCCCTTATGGTAAGCTTCTGAACTCTCACACTGCTCTAGTTGATAAAGGATATGAAAACATTTTGCAAAATCTGCCACCTTAATAATGACACATACTATCAAAGATAGTTGTGAATTATTATTATTATTATTATTATTTTTTTTTTTTGAGACAGAGTCTCATTCTGTCACACTCAGTAGAGTGCTGTAGCATCACAGCTCACAGCAACCTCAAACTCTTGGGCTTACGCTATTCTTTTGCCCCAGCCTTCCAAGTAGCTGGGACTACAGGTGCCCACCACAATGCCTGGCTATTGGACATATGATAGTCAGGGAAGCACCCAGGGCTGGAGCAGGTGGAGTCATGAGGCAGGCACAGGGGATCTCTAGACTGGGGGTAGGAAATTGAACTTTAGTTTTAGTTCTTCCTGTTAATGAATTATCTGAGTGATCCTGAGTAAATAAAAATATCACTAATTCTCAATTTACTTACCTCTAAATGAGAGCATAGTATGCGAGCTTTAAGAATTTTGTAATTCTACAGAATTTTCACTAGAATAGAGAAAAGTGATTGTTGAAGCCAGAACAGAAGTAGAGGCCTCCTAGGACTCTAGATATAGTTTCAGTAATAATATTTAGTAATATTATAAATAGAGCTCAGGTAACAATATTCAAAATCAGTGATCATCTTTGTCAAAAGAGGGGCAGTCTTAATGATGATTTCTCATTTCTCTGAAGTTTTCTATCTCAAAAGGGTTTTGTCTTTTATGAGATTTAGGTTTAGGAGATTGTAGAAATTTCCCTAAAAACGAGTTGAGCCTGTCTGAGAGTCTTAGCTGGTTCATCTTTTGTTCATTCTGTGCCTCTCCCATCTCTCATTTACGCAGCCTGTTGAGAGCTATGTCTTAACAATGGTGCTTTTTGGGCCACTATTCCTGTCACTCAAGATAGTGACTCTGGAAGAACATGACTCATTGGTGTGTGTTTCAATCAGAGTTCAACCAGGCAAGTGGAACCGGGGAGAGGTAGATAGATTTAGATAAACACAAATGCACACATATACACACACACACATAACAGTCGGATATTTAACCGTGTGTGTGTCTGCATAAAATGGATTTATTATAGGGGTTTGGTCTTCTCAATTTGGGGACTAGTATATCAATTTGGGGACTCTGGAAAGCTGTTGTCTCTGTGTCTTATGCTATAGCTGGAAGTCCACAGGGCAAACAGTCAGAAAGGGGTGATCACCAGCAGGCTGGAACTGACAGGCATGAGCAGGAACCCACAGAAGGGGGACTGAAACCTATGTGAGCTCTTGTTAATGCTGATCTTGGTTACAAGGGCATCTTGCAGATGCTAGAACCCTTTTCTTAGAGAGTTAAACACAGACACGCCTGACCCAGGAGTCAGAGAAGGTGGGGGAGGATCCAAGGGAAGATAGAATAGTTGCAGGCCCAGCTTCATGTGAGTGCACACAGCGCCAAGCATGAGCTGCAAAACAACCTCTGCCTCTCTCACACCTTCCAGTCTCGTGAGATTCTCTCTGAGGGTCAATCTAACCCAACACAGAAGAAAGTTCTGAGAACTATAGGTCAGCCTAGCCAAAATAACCCACTACAAAGCCATCACAGTGGGGAATATGAGGAAGTACAAACATATTTCTTGCACCAAAGAACTCTATAGCTTGCTTAAATTAATGGCGATCTCTAGGTTGAGAGCTTGATATGACTCTTGTAAACTGCTAGTTCTCTTTCCTTGGTAGCCTTGCATTGTAGTAGATTTAAATTCATGTTCAGTCATTTCTATTTCAGTCATGTTGCTTCACATTCTGTGGACTTTCACAATTCTACAAAATAAATGAAAAGATTGTGCGTTACACTTCTTAGTGTGGGAGTTTAGTTTTTTGTTTTTTTTTTTCTTTTAATTATTAAATCATAGCTGTGTACATTAATATGATCATAGGGCACCATACACTTGGTTCATAGACTGTTTGACACATTTTCATCACACTAGTTAACATAGCCTTCCTGGCATTTTCCCAGTTATTTTGCTAAGACATTTACCACATTTGCCAACTTTTACATATGCCCTTGTAAGATGCACCACAGGTGTAATCCCATCAATCCTCCTCCCTCTACCCCCCTCCCCCCTCCCTCCCCACCCTTTCCCCCTTCCCCCTATTCTTACGTTGTAACTGGGTAATAGCTTTCATGTGAAGGTCCTAAATTAGTTTCATAGTAGGGGTGAATACATTGGGTACTTTTTATTCCATTCTTGAGACACTTTACTAAGAAGAATATGTTCCAGCTCTATCCATGTAAACATGAAAGAGGTAAAGTCTCCATCTTTCTTTAAGGCTGCATAGTTTTCCATGGTGTACATATACCACGATTTATTAATCCATTCGTGGATAGATGGGAATTTGGGCTTTTTCCATGACTTAGCAATTGTGAATAGGGCTGCAATAAACATTCTGGTACAAATATCTTTATTATGATTTGCTTTTTGATCTTCTGGGTATATGCCCAGTAGAGGAATTACAGGATTGAATGGCAGGTCTATTTTTAGATCTCTAAGTGTTCTCCATATATCTTTCCAAAATGAATGTATTAATTTGCATTCCCACCAGCAGTGCAAAAGTGTTCCCTTTTCTCCACATCCATGCCAACATCTCTGGTCTTGGGATTTTGTGATATAGGCTAGTCTCACTGGAGTTAGATGATATCTCAAAGTAGTTTTGATGTGCATTTCTCTCATGATTAAAGATGATGAGCATTTTTTCATATGTCTGAAGGTTGCGTGCCTGTCTTCTTCAGAGAAGTTTCTCTTCAAGTCCCTTGCCCAGCCTGCGATGGGATCCCATGTTCTTTTCTTGCTAATGCGTTTGAGTTCTCTGTGGATTCCAGTTATTAAACCTTTGTCGGAGATATAACCTGCAAATATCTTCTCCCATTCTGAGGGCTGTTTGCTTGCTTTACTTACTGTGTTCTTGGCTGTGCAGAAGCTTTTTAGTTTGATCAAGTCCCAATAGTGTATTTTTGAAGCTGCTTCAATTGCCCGGGGGGGGGTCCTTCTCATGAAAAAGTCACCCAGCCCAATTTCTTCAAGGGTTTTCCCTGCACTCTCTTCTAATATTTTTATAGTTTCATGTCTTAAGTTTAAATCTTTGATCCAGTGAGAGCCTATCTTAGTTAATGGTGAAAGGTTTGGGTCCAGTTTCAGTCTTCTACAGGTTGCCAGCCAGTTCACCCAGCACCCATTTGTTAAACTTGTATAGCTAAGGCAGTTCTTAGTAATAAAATCAAAGCCAGAGGCATCACCATATCAGATTTTAGGCTGTATTACAAGGCTATAGTGGTAAGGACAGCATGGTACTGGCACAAAAATAGAGACATAGACATTTGGAATTGAACAGAAAACTAGGAAATGAAACCAGCAACTTATAGCCACCTAATCTTTGATTAATCTAACAAGAACGTCCAGTGGGGGAAAGACTCTCTATTCAATAAATGGTGCTGGGAGAATTGGATATCCACATGTAAAAGACTGAAACCAGACCCACACCTTTCTCCACTCACAAAAATTAATTCAAGATTGATAAAGGACTTAAATTTAAGGCATAAAACAATACAAATTTTCAAAGGAAGAATAGGAAAAACACTGGAAGTTATCGGACTGGGGAAAGACTTTATGAGGAAGACTGCCATGGCAATAGCAACAACAGCAACAATAAACAAATGGAATTTAATTAAATTGAAAAGCTTCTGTACTGATAAGGAGACAACAACCAAAGCAAATAGACAACCTACTCAATGGGAAAGGTTATTTGCATATTTTGAAACAGATAAAAGCTTAGTAACTAGGATCTATCCAGAACTTCAATTAATCCACAAGGAAAAACCAACAATTCCATATCAATGGGGAAGAGAGATGAACAGAACCTAAAGAAAACAGACAAATGACCAGCAAACACATGATAAAATGCTCATCATCCCTAATTATTAGAGAAATGCAAATTAAAACCATCCTGAGATATCACCTAACCCCAGCAAGAATGGCCTATATCACAAAATCTCAAAACTGCAGATACTGGCATGGATGCTGAGAGAAAGGAACACTTTTGCCCTGTTGGTGGGACTGCAAACTAATACAACCTTTTTGAAGGAAGTATGGAGAAACCTTAAAGAACTCGACCTAGACCTCCTGTTTGATCCTGCAATCCCATTACTGGGCATCTATCCAGAAGGAAAAAAACGACCCTTTTATTATAAAGACACTTGTACTAGGCTGTTTATTGCAGTCCAATTTACAATCGCTAAAATGTGGAAACAGCCTAAACTCAGCTGTTTAGGTAGTTGAAGCTGAGCTTCAACTCAGGAATGGATTGGCAAGCTGTGGTATATGTATACCATGGAATATTATTCAGCTATTTAAAAAAATGGAGATTTTTCAGCATTTGCACTAACCTGGATGAAGGTGGAACACATTATCCTTAGTGAAGCAGCACAGGAATGGAAAAGTATTCATCCTATGTATTCAACTTTGATATGAGGACAGTTAATGATAATTAATTACTGGTGGGGCATGGGAGAAGGGGCGAACACACAGAGAAAAAGGGAGGGGTTGAGGGTAAGGAAAAGAAAAAAAAGAAGAAAGAAAATAGTGACTAATTCTCACATAAATTGGATTCTATTTTGACTTAAGTACATTACTTAAACATTAATTTTTACTTCAACTTATTAATATGTTGTTTAGGATATAGGACACTGCATCCTCATTTATAAGTGAATTATGTTTGTAATTTCCCCTTATAATAATATATTTTTTCTAATTTTAATATCAGATGTATCCAGCTTAAGTAGAATGATTTTGAAATATTTCTTCTTTCTATTGTCTATAAGATTTGGCATGATCTATTTTTTGAAATTATTTCTTATCTTTATTTATAAATATTAGTTGTCTATTCTTTGATACTTTGGGAAAATAATAATTGATGACTCCAGTCTCAGAGTCAAAGCATTCTATAATAGACATACTCTTATTTGACGATATGAATGTTATCTTCTTTGCATTACTATTATTATTATTGCTTAATACTTCGTTGCAGCAATTGTCTGATTTCTTTTCTGAATGTATTTGTCTTCATTCGTTCTTTGCGAGGTTTTTGTTTCTGGTCCCTATCTTAAACATTGTTATTGTTGTTAAATTTTAAGCCTTTTAATTCTGTGAAGGCAAAAAGTGGAAGCCTAATGAACACTTGTATATGTGAAAATAATTTAAAAAAAGAATCATATGGTTGTAATTGAACAAACAATTTTGCCAGAACTTATCACTGTCATTTATCTTCTAGGAGAAAAATAGCCAGAATCAAAAAATCATGTATCTTTGGCTAACTACTTTTGATTACAGTACTTAAAAATCCTATGTGTATGTGTATACATCCACATTTTTGTGTGTATAATATGTGGTATATGTATTCATGTGTGAGCATAACTATATAGATTCATAAAAATACTCTTTATTTTCCTGTAAGGAATCTTAGCCCCAAATACTTTCTGGTCTCCTGACTTTTCTGGTTTCTTGGTAAGCATGGCTAGGCACCAGTGACCTATGATGACTCCTGCAATTTTTATTTACCATCCAGGCTAGAGGCAGGCCAGGAATTTTGCTTCCTCACTTTTTCCTTTCACTTCCACCTTGTAGGTCTCTCAGACATTACATTTTACCTACCTAAGTGAAATAAACCAGTCACAAAGAACAAATACTGCATGATTTCATTTATATGAGGTATTTAACATAGTCATATTTATAGAATTCTAAAGTGAGATTGTTTCCAGGGGCTAGACAGAGAGGAAAATAATAAGTTGCTAATCAATAGGCATAAAGTTTCAGTAACGCAAGTTGAGTATGCTCTAGAGAGCTGCTATAGAGCTGTGTACCTATAGTCGACAATAATGTATTACACACTTAAAAAATTGTTAGGGTAAATCTCAGTTAAGTGTTCTTATCAAAATAGAATAAAATGTTTTTAAAAGAAAAGAAAAGTAGCATTCTTTTTTCTAGGGTTAGAGTAGAACTGTCCTAATGGCCTTCTTTGGCTATAGATTGCTACGAGGGAGTACTTTTAGTTTGTATCTGAAAATTTATTTCCAAAGCTAAATTGTCAGAAGAGTAAATAAACAATCACACACAGGAAAGAGAATATGAAAAAGAATATGTGAACATCAGTGCAAGAATTCTATAATATTTTACTGTGTTTAGATAATTTGAATATTAGTCAGGATTCTCCAGAGATAGAGCCAATAGGAGGGGAAACCAATGTGTATATGTGTGGAAAGAAAGAGAGAGAGATTGATAGAGATAGATATTAAGAAACTGGTTGGCATGATTGTGAAGGCTGGCAAATCCAAAATCTTCACAGTAGATCAGGAGGCTGGAAAAGCAGAGAATAGGTACAGTTCAAGTCCAAAGGCACTCTTCTGAGGGGAAGTCAGTTTTTTCTTATAACTGTCAACTGATTGAATGAGGCTCCCCAATTTATAGAGGGTAATCTGGTTTTTTTAAAGCCTATTGATTAAAATGTTAATATCATCAAAAATGCCTTCACAGAAACATTGAATATCTAACCAAATGTATAGGTACCAAGTATACACATAAAATTGGTCATCACTATATGTTTAATTAAGATATTTGTATAAAACACTAGAACTCAAATTCAGCCCAAGTAATACAATATAATATAGAAAAAATATGACCATTTCCTATGTCAAAAATGTTATCATGGCAGAACACATACAACAGGAACATAGCAAGGCATTTTCCCAGGCAAGGGATGCTGTCATTGTCATTCAAGGTGTAGGCCAGAATTCAAACCTCAAGTACAATCTCTGATACCAATGGAGAAAGACCATGTGGCCTACTTATGACTAAGAAGTTTGTTTTGTGACATCAGGAAGATTGGTTTGGTCAAATTCATTGAACTCTATTTGGAGACAAGGTTGAGTTAAAGAATTGGTGAGCAGTCTCATATCTTACCACATATTGTAGTACAGAAAAACTCACTAAAGCTATATCTATGTCTTTAATTATTATTATTAATTTTGTAGTAGTAAATCACTGCAATGTGTGGTACAAGCTATTATAGTCATTGTCACTTCAGGTTGGGGTAGAGTTTACATTCAGAAAAGACTAAAGTACAACAGACCATGGCATTATTTATGTAAGTACATGGAGAGAAGTGAGTTCTTACATCTCCAGCTAGAATTAACCAGCAATTTAGAATAGTCTCTTTGGAGTAAGCCTACCCTCAAGGAGGTACAGCAGAAAGGTAGCTCAGGCAATATTAGCACCTATTCCATATCTGGATTGTTCCTATTGTTTTCTTACAAATTATCTTATGTTTCAAGCTTAGATTTCATAAATCCATTAAAATGCAAAAGAAAGGAAAATCATTATTTTATTTCCATTGTCCTTAGTGTAGGAAATATATATGACTAACTTGTTAATAGTTTTCAAAGGAACCAATCATGAGGCTATAGCTATATGGTATTTTTGGAGGAAAAAAAAAAAAAAAAAAACGACTAAACACAACAAGGAAGGTGGCAGAAGTGATGGCATATTTGTGACTCCCAATCAATCTCCACATTAAAAAGAAAAATAATATATTTCAACTCCATCCAGGTAAATGTAAAAGATGTAAAGTCTCCATCTCTTTTAATGGCTGCATACTATTCCATGGTATACACATATCACAGTTTGTTGATCCATTCATGGGTTGATGGACATTTAGGTTGCTTCCATGACTTGGCAGTTATGAATTGATACACAATAAAAATTCTAGTGCAAATGTCTTTGTGGTAAAATGATTTATGTTCTTCTGGGTACATACCTAGTTATGGCATTGCAGGGTCAAATGGAAGGTCTACATTTAGATCTTTGAGGATTCTCCATTTCTTAGAAAAAACCTCATGGGTTCTAAATGTTAGCAAAAAAAAAAAGAGTTGATGCTGAGGAACTTATCAGAGTGGAAAAAGAGAGACAATTGAGCTTCTGAAGGACAAGAAGGACTGTCTCCTACAAGGCCTAAGCCAAGAAGTCTTTACAGAGCACTTTTTCTAGGATGAGTTTTTGAATTGTCTGATCTCCTATGATGATAGCTAGCTCTGATGGCCTTTCCAGAGAAAGAGTTACAAAATTGCTTTGAAGGGCAGACTAGGCACTGGCATCAGTGCAGAGCTTCCCAAGGGGAGCACTTTGATGGTGACCATATTGATATTCAGCAATAAGGTGTGTAGCACTTTTTATGGGATGGGTTCACAAATTTAATTCTACCATCTTGCAGAATTAAATGAAAAAAAGCAAACTGCCAACAGTGTGTATACTCTGGCCCCATTTAAAAAGATGGATAGATTGATAAATATTAATAGACATAGGTATTATACACATATACAGTGCAAAGTACTGTTTTATAGGTATTATACACATATACAGTGCAAAGAAATGTTTTATAATAATAATACTTAAATATAAGTGGTATATTTGTGAAAAAAGAAAAAGAAAAAGAAAAAGAAATGAGTTAGCAACCAAAAAATTTGGGGAAATAAAATGGAAGAAAAGAAAATCTATGGACAGTATTTACCACAAAACATGGTAACAAGGTTCCTCCAAAAACTCCAATATTTAAGTAAATGAGATGAATTCAGCAATGGTCAAAAAATGCAAATGATACCAACATTAGTGTGAGAAATAGCAAAGGGAAGTTATAGAACAAGGAATGTACCGGAGAACACAATAGAACAGCTGATAGGTGCTTATTTGAAATCACATTGGGCCAACTTAAAAACAGCTATTGTTAAAACAGGGTAAGGTTTCACCTAATCTAGGAAACAATGAATGCTAAGGGGCTGAGGTGGGGCCACTAAAAGTGGAAGTAGTCTAGATTCTAGGACCCTTTAAAACTGGCCGGCTAGAGTTCTGATTCAGAACGAGGATCTACACTAAGAAGAAACTAATTTTGTTGGTGAAAAATTAAAATGGAGGAGGAAAGGGACAACTCCAGAAGAGAAGATGTAGAGTAAAAGAAGAGTGTGCAGGTAAAAGCACCTGGACAGGGAGGTTGGATGAGGAAAACAACCAGAAACCTGAGCAAAATGCCTTTATAATTTTGAACACTACACAAAACAATAAAAGGAACTTTGTGAAGTGAGAAAATCTATTGTACACCATATTTTCTTCTAAAATTTGGGGAAATGGATTTCACATAAAAATGAGCATTAGAAAAACACAAAATCAAATCTGAAAAGCATTACTGTGGAAGAGGGAGAGAAGGACCAGAATAAATCTCTACAGACCATTACAGCACTCCAGGAAGACACATCCTCAGAACAGACCCTTGTGGAATTCTATTTCAAAATAAACTGGAAGACACTAATGAAAGTATTCAACACACAAGAATATCAAAAAATCAAAATTAGAAAAACTCAGAAACAAGGGGATGGTTAGAAATAAAAGAAAAACATTAGATCAAAGAGAAAATGTAATTTTTGAAACAAAGACTAAGTTACAGGGAACACAAGAAGTAATACACAGAATATAGTACCTTAAGAGAAATACAACATAATTTAAATCAAAAAGAAATAAAACAAAAGATCTGAAAGATTGGTGAGAAAGTGGCAAATGTTAACAGCAGATCTAACAAATGGAAATAGGCGTCTCTAAAGAGCACAAGAAACAGAACAAAAACTAAAATCATGACAGCATTTCTGAAATTCAAAAATAAATTTTGAAGCTCTGTATTGAAAAAGCAAATCACATAACCGAGACTAATAAAAAATATACTAAAAGTACTAAATATTTAAGAAGGAAATAAAGGTTCTTTCTACTGGAAAAAAGGTGACTTATAATGTAAGGAAAATTAGATTACCATTAGTCATTTCCACAGCCATACTTTACATCACAATGAAACAGTTACCAAACAAAAATAATCAGAAAATAAAAATATGTTCTTATGATTTTGTATATAGCACAACTGACTCCATATTTAAAGGATCCAAATATATAAAAACATACAAAAAGTCACAGGATATATTTTCCATGAATCTTTCTTATGAATTTTATAAAGATTGAATTTCATGTGAGCCAAAGTAGCATAAGAATGGGTGGTGATATAAGTTAAAAACTCTGTAGTCCTAAATTTGACTTACAATTATCAGTATAAAGTCATGAGTTTATCATACATACATATGCATGTATAATACAAGTATGTATGTAAAAATGTATGGGTGAATAGATGTATTTTCTAGCTCTGAAAAGGACTGGAAACGATGACCAACACAATATCAATGAGAGTCTCTAGCTTCCAGATATCTTGTGGTCTTAAAATGCTATTTTCTAAAGTATTCACAATACTATTTTCTTCTAGAGGAAATGACTAATTCCATTTCCAAAGTAGAAAATGCACAGGATGAGCCTGAAACTTATCACAACTGCTGAAGAAGAAAATGTCAAAGACTACCAGTGTCACGTGAAAAGGACTTAAGAACAAAGTGCAAGAGGCCTGAGACAATTTGAGCTTTGAACAGACCACTGCAATTTATTGAAACCCACCATACATATTTAAATCACTTATAAATAATAATTCAGAAGATAGAAAACTAATAGGTCCCTTTCAGAGACAATAGCAAACTAATAATTGAAGTATGATAGAAGTCAAAGAATTAACTATTCATCTTGTTTGGCCTATGTGAATTTCATCACTGGATGACCAGATTATAGATGGGGGAGATTTTCTTTTATAAAACTAGTTCAACAAATATATAAACAAGAGTATCTTGAAATGCACATTTGAATGATAAAACACAGAAACACATAGAATTGATTGTTGTAAATCAGAATAATGATTCCTTCTGGTAGGGAGGACAAGGCCTGTGATAGGAGCAGGGTACATGCAGAGAATTTTGGAATGATTGAAATAGATCTATCTTTTACATCGGTAGTGACTGCAAGGGTGATTAACTTATAGTAAGTCTTTCATTAAGATGTATATTTCTTTTTTGTGATTTTTTTTCTTCATCCACGTTTTATTACAAACAACAAAGTAGTTGAAGTTTTTACAACAATATCTGCACTCTATTTTACCATAAAAATATTTTAAAAAATCAGCAAAGCCTAATTGTTTTATTGAATGAATCCATTAGCTTTAGATTGAGGCAATAAACCGTCTTATGCAATTCTCTTATAAGATTTTTTTTTAATTTATTAAATCATAGCTGCGTACATTGATATGATTATGGGGCATCATACACTAGCTTCTCCGACCATTTGACACATTTTCATCACAATAGCTAACATAGCCTTCCTGGCATTTTCCCAGTTACCGTACCAAGACATTTACATTCCAC
>CAUYPK010036098.1:0-26559 GCA_963574355.1 Loris lydekkerianus
AATTATAGACCAATATCACTAATGAATATCGATGCAAAAATATTCAACAGGAAATATAATTGTAAAAGGTGACATTTTTCATATCACCAAGAAAATCATTAAAACCAGAGAATAAATCTAATGAAAGATATGCAAGACCTACACGAAGAATATTGTTTTAAAGTCTGCTAAATAAAATCTTAAAAAAAAAAAAAAAAAAAAAAAAAAGCTAGAGAGATGTGTTTGGGGGTAGGAATATTTAAAACTATAAAGATATTCACTCTTTCCAAACCCAGAGTGGAGTTGAGTGGAATTTAATAAGCTTAGTTTGGGTCAAAAATCAAAGGATCAATAATAGTCAATATTATTAAACAAAAAAAGTAAGTTCATTACTGTATGAATCTTTAAATGTATTATCATAAAACTATACAGTAGATACTGACTGGAGCAGAGAGAAAGAGAGCAAAAGAGAGAGAGAAAAAAAATTACCAGTAAAATAGAATAAGAACGCAAAGCAGACCCATTATTTAAAAATTTTAGTATATGGCACACATGTATTTCGATACATGAGACTTATCAATACATGTTGCTATGAGCATCTAAAATTCTAGATAGATAAGAAATTCAATGTGAAAAAAAGCACTTAGTTAAAAATATAGGAGAGTATCTTTCTGACCTTTGGTTAAGAAATGCTTTTTATATAAAACACAAAATTACTAATTTTAAAAGAAAAAAATATAAATTTAACTACATTAAAATAAAGAACAAACGTTCATCAAAAGACATCACAAAATAACAAAGGGGGACAAAAATTAAGATATAATGTTATCAATACATACTCATTCCTTAGCAAAGAATTCAAGGATTCCTTAGCAAGGATTCAAGTTCAGAATCCATAAAAAAATCCCATAAATTAATAATAAAAACAAGCCAATAGAAAAAACTGGCATAAACATACATTTCATACATAAGGAATGGCCAGACATATGAAAAGATGCTTACCTCGCTAGCAATCAGGGAAATTAACATTAAGATCAGAATGATAAATTTCACATCCAATAGATAAGCAAAAATTAAAATGTCTGACCATAGCAAATATTGGAGTGAGTATTCAAATGCGTTGGCTTTGGGAGTGTAAATTTGTGCAATCTCTGTGTTAAATTGTGCAATATTATCTTCTAAAGTTGACCATGTCTTAACATATAACCCAGAAATTCCACTTCTAAAGTATATATCTTAGAAAAGCATTTATTCAGGAAATACCAGCTTACTATGCAAGACATGAAAAGATGTTTATAGCAGAACTCTTTACAGTATCTGAAAATTGAAAGTTAGGTGGTGCCTATGGCTCAAAGGAGTAGGGCTGTGGCCCCATATACCAGAGGTGGCAGGTTCAAACCCGGCCCTGGCCAAAAACTGCAAAAAAAGAAAAAAAGAGAAAAAAAGAAAAAAAGAAAGTCACTTAGAGTCCACTAGTAAAATATATTATATATTGTGGCATAGTCATATGTTGAATATTTTTCATATATGACAGTGAAAACAAAAGAATTGCAACTGCATGCAAAACTCAAATGAACCATGGAGACATAATATTGAATTTAAAAAGCATGACATGAGGACTACATATTCTATGATACCATCTTTTTAAAAATGTAAAACAGACTAAAACATATGCATATAATTTAGGCATAAGGGCATATGGGATAAAGTTATATTAAAGAAAGAATAAACCTAAAATTCACAGGGAACATGGGAGAAGCACAGATGCTGTGAAAAAGACCTAGCTATATTAAAGATACAATTTTAAAGTCCTCATTAAGATTTTTCTTTCTTAATATGAATTATTGAGTAAAAATATCTCTTACATTGTATTCTTCCCATGCACCCCAATATTCTCCCCTCCCTCTTCAGGCTACAGTTTAGTCAGGAACTGAGGCCAAGACAGTCAAGGAGAAGAATAATTTTAAACACTGAAAACAATAACGAAGAAACAAATACTCAAAGTTGGCCAATAAATCATTCCACATTTGGCAGAGTTTTGAAGAATTGCCATAGAACTAGATATGAGCAGAAGTAGAGAAAACACTCAAGAGGCTATTGTGCCAGTCTTGTTAACAGATGATATGCTGATGGAGAACAGGTTGAGAGTGGATGTGGAGGAGAGTGAGCAGACTCAAACATAATTTTCCAGTTGCCATCATCTCTGTCATCACCGTCATAGCACCCGCAGAAGCAGTAGTAGAAGTGTTCTCATCGTAGTGATCACCCAGTCCAACTGACAGTCTCTTGCTGTTGACAGAGCCTAAATCAGGTGACTGGAGACTGTCAGTCCAGCCCATGCGGCTTACACCATTTGGTCACTGGCTATTGCACTCACCTCCTCAAAAGTGCTGTGGTCTCTAAGCTTCCTGTGCCTGTTCTCTTTATTTCTTTATTTAACTGACTTGCCTGACCCTGATCCAGTGTTTAGTTTCTCCACTCAGTTCTGAAACTCTTAGAATTACTCTTTCTCAGTCAGCCAACTCTCTTAACCCCTTACCTTTAGTCAGAATGTTCCCTTTATTTTTATTTTATTATCATTATTACTATTTTTTGAGACAGAGTCTCACTGTGTCACCCAGGGTAGAGTGCTGTGGCATCACAGCTCACAGCAACCTCAAACTCTTGGGCTCAAGAAATCCTACCTCAGCCTCACAAGTAGTGGGACTACAGGCGCCTGCTGCAATGCCTGGCTAGTTCTTATATTTTTAGTAGAGTCAGGATCTCACTCTTAGGCTGCTCTCTAACTGGTGAGCTCAAGCAAGTCACCTGCCTCAGCCTTCCAGAGTATGAGGATTACAGGTGTGAGCCAATCCTCCTAGCCAAGAATGTTCCTTTTATTTTTCATTGCTTGATTGAGATATAGAAGTTATTCCAAAAATGCACATATTTAACTAGTATTAATGATTTGGTAGATTTTAACATGAGGTATCTTCTCATTTATTTGATCTTTTTTGATTTCTTTCAGTATTGTTTTGTAATTTTCAATGTACAGTTCTTTCACTTCTTTGGCAAGTATATTTCTAAGTATTTTATTCTTTTTAATGCTATTATAAATGTGGTCATTTTCTTAATTTCCTTTATAGTTTATTGTTAGCATATAGAAACACACACATTTTTGTGTTTGATTCTGTTTCCTGTAACTATTCTGAATTTGTTTAACTTGATATCCACATTGTTGGCATATAATTGTCAATTGTCGTCTCTTGTGATCCTTTTGTTTCTATGGTATTAGCCATAATGTCTCTTCTTTTCATTTCTTTTGATTTTGTTTACTTGAATCTTCTCTTTTACTTAATGTAGCCAAAGGTGTGACAGTGATGTCTTAAAAAATCAGCTCAGTTTCATCAATGTTGTTTTTTCTACACTCCTTTTCATTTCTTTCTGCTGTAATCTATAATATAATATTTCCTTCCTTATTCTAACTTTGGGCTTAGTTTGTGTTTCTTTTCTAATTCCTTGAGGTATTATATTAGGTTCTTTATTTGAGATCTTTCTTCTTTTTTAAATGTAGGTATTCACATTCCTTGTTGTAAGCTTCTCAGTACCACTTTTTTTGTATCCCACAATTTTGGTATATCATATTTTATTTTTTATTTATCTTGAGTTTTTTTAATTTCTCTTTTAATTTCTTTTTTAATTTATTTGTCATTTGGAAATATATTGTTTAATTTTCATGTTTGTGAATTTTTCAATATTTCTTTTACTATTGATTTATAATGTTACTTCATTGTGGTTTAAAAGGTACTTGGCATGATTTCAATCTTCTGAAATTTAAGGCTTGTTTAATCACCTAATCACATAATCTATCCTGAAGAATTTGACACATTCTCCCCAAGCACATATGGATGGAATGTTACCTATATTTCTGTAAGTTTCTCTTGGTACATAGTTTGTTCAAGTTGACTATTTCCTTATTTTATTTTATTTTATTTTATTTTATTTTATTTTATTTTATTTTATTTTATTTTATTTTGCTTTTCCTCTGGATATTCTATTCATTATTGGAGCAGGGTACTGAAGTCTCTTAATATTATTGTATTGCTATTTATTTCTCACTTCTATCAATGTTTAGTTTATATAATTAGGTGCTCTGATGGGAGTATATGTGTTTATAATTGTTATACCTTCCTAATCATCGGATCTTTTTATCACTGAATAATGTCATTCTTCATCTCCCATGACTTATTTTGTTTTCCTTAAACTCAGTTTTGCCTGATACAAGTATGGCCACACTTGCCTTACTATTCTCACAGAATGTCTTTTCCATCCTTTCACTTTTAAGCATATATGTATCCTTAAATCTAAAGTGCATCTCTTACATATGGCATATAAGTAAGTCTTTCTTTAAAGCATTCTATACATCTTTTGATTGGATGATTTAATCTATTTACATTTAAACTCATTATTGTCATTTTGTTAATTGTTTTCTGGCTTTGTGTTATATTGTTCTTTTCTTCTCTTATTATCTTTCTTTGTGTTTCATTGATTTTTGTTTTACAGTGATAGGTTTTAATTCCTTTCCTTTTTTCTTTTGTTTATTTTCTACAGGTATAGCCTTTGTGGTTACTACAAAGTTTACTAAAATGTTAGTTTTAACAATCTATTTTAAACTGGTAATAAGTTTAGTATAATTACATATAAAAGACCTACTGTTTGCTACTCCCCTCATCTTATGTTATTTATGACATTATTTATATCATTTTATATGTGTACTCATTAACAAATTTTTCTATTTATATGTATTCTTTTGTCTTTTTTATTTTATACTAAAATAAAAATGATTATATATCACCATTATAATATTAAGTATTCTGCATTTGCCTATATATTGAGCTTCACTGGTGAGTTTTATTTGTATGTTTTTGTGTTATATTTAGTGGACTTTTATTTCACCTCAAAGAAATTTTGTATCTCTTGTAAGGCAGGATTAATAGTGAGGAACTCTCAACTTTTTTTTTTTTTTTTTTTTGTCTAAGTGTTTATCTTTCATTCATTTCAGAAGGACAGCTTTTCTGGGTATAGTATTCTTAGTATTTCTTTTCTTTTCTTTTTATTTTATTTTTATTTTTTTTTAAGGTTTTGACTATATCACCCCATTTCCTTCTGGCCTGCAAAGTTTCTGCTGGGAAATCTGCTGATAGTCTTGGGGAATTTCCAATGAGCAACCAAAGGTGATAACTATTGTGTTAACTCAAAATGAGATTCCCTTTAAATTACATTCCATTTGATGCCTTTATATATCAGTGTTGTGTTCTTGACATCCTTGCTTCTCATTGCCTCTTTAAAACCGATACTCTCTTACCAAAAACATCCTTGCTCCTATGAAACTAAATCTATAAGAAATTTCTTAGATACAACATCAAATTCATGACCCATATGAGAAAAAACAATAATTTGCACTTCATCAAAATTCAAAATTTAACTGCATAAAAAGACAAACCATGGTGTAGTGCCCATAGCACAGTGGTTATGGTGCCAGCCACATACACTGAGGGTGGAGGGTTTGAACCTGGTCCAGGCCAGCTAAACAACTGCAACAAAATAATAGCCAGGCATTGTGGTGGGCACCTATAGTCCCAGCTACTTGGGAGGCTGAGGTGAGAGAATCGCTTAAGCCCAAGAGTTTGAAGTTGCTCTGAGGTGCAAAACTGCATACTCTACCAAGGGTGACATAGTAAGACTCTGTCTCAAAAAAACAAAAAAAAAAAAAAAAAAAGCCACACACTAGGAAAAAATATTTCCAAATCAAATATTAGATTAAAAACTTGTATCTAGAATATATGAAAAATTTTCAAATTTCAATAACTAAGGAAAAATAAATTAAAATGGGGTAAAGGATTTTAACAAGCATCTCACCAAATAAGATATATACTTGTCAAGTAAAACTATCATAAATGCTCAGTGTCATTAGTCATTAGGAAAATACAAATCAACATTTCCATAAGATGTATTATTAAAATAGCTGAAGCTTGAAAAACTGACCATACCAAGTACTGACAAAGAGATGGAGAACCTTGTGGAAATGGACAATGCTAAAATAACTTTGGATAACAGTTTGGCAGTTTTTTAAGAAGTTAAAACTGACACTTACATGTAATCTTGTCATTTCTACCCTAGATATTTGTTCAAAAGAAAATATACATGAAAAGGCAGGTATAAAAATTTTTATTTAAAAAAAATAAAGAATGCTTATAACAGCTTTATTCATAATACAAAAAACCAGAAACAATGATGTATTTATTAATAGGTGTGTGAACAAATTATTGATTATCCACACAATTAAATATTACCCAGCAAGAAAAGCAAATGACTATTTATTAACATGTAAAAACCTTTAAATAACTAGACTGAGTGAAAGAAACCACAGAGAAAAAAAGAGAAGATACTGAATAAGCTATTTATATAAAACCAAATACTGAAAACAAATTTATAGTGACTGAGAGCTGAGCAATGATTGTTGAGGATAAAACAGAAGAGAAAGGAGAAGAAATTACAAAGAGACATAAGGCAACATTTGCGGATGATGGATACATATGTTCATCATCTCCCTTATGGTGGTGGTCTCACAGGTATATACATGTCAAAACTTACAAACTTACGCACTTTGAATTTCTATAGCTTTTGTATGTATTACACTTTAACAATATAAAAATAAAACTTATATCAAAAAATAATTATTATTATAGCATAAAGAGATATGGCACGATATCATAACTCCATTTTAGATATTGATTAAATTAGAAAAATCTCCAACTTCAAGTTACTTGATATCCATTAAAATTCAGCTAAATATATTATGGCTTCCTTTTTTATTTATTATTCATTCTACCAAGAAATACAAATTAAACAGCCAACATATGCAAAGCAGTGGAGATATTACAGTGCACAAAAAATTTGCCTGCCATCATGAAGCCCGCATTCCAATGGGGTGAGGTCAATAAGTGAATACAGAAATAAACATGTGCTCTGTCATAAGCACAGAGAGAAACAAGGAAGCCAAATGGTTTCTGCCAAGGGTTTCTCAGATTCTCCTCTGCATTCAGCCACATGCATTCCTTTCTCCCTAATTAAATTGTTTTATCTGTGTACTTTTGGAGCAATGTGATCAATACATACTGAAAAATCCCTAAGAAATAATTTCACAGAAGCCATATGTACAAAAAAAGAGGCAAGTTCACATCTAATTGATTTTACATCCTAAAAAACTTATTTAATGAATACTTCTAGGCAGTGTTTTGTGAGCCTTATAAAAATTTATTCATCTAATTCTCATAATGATCTATGAAATCAGTACTACTGTTATCCTCACATTCAAATGGGCAAAGAAAAGTGCAGAAAGGTTAAACACTTGTCGAGATCTCCTATAGACATGAAATGCTAGTGAACAGCTGGCCCTCTAAACTTCAACTTTGTGGTGTCTTCCTTGGAGCAAGAAAGCTTTGATAGCAATGACTATCAAATGAGATCTCAGCAGTGTTATGTAGAATAGGCATATTCCAGGAGAGGTTATAAAGAGAAGTAAATGAGTTTTAGAAGAAAGAATGCTATATGAAGAAATATACTTTCAGCAAAGAATACCAGGAGGATTTAACAAAACCGCTTAATTTTTAATGAATGTTTATCAAAAGCCTTTACATAGGGATAAAAATGGTGAGCCAGAGCCAAATTTAGCTTGCAGATATGATTTTGTCAGTGGGAAAAGTGTTTTGTATGTGCATGATTTTCGGACGATGACATCTTGACTATTGCAGGCCCACTACTCCCAACAGGTTTAAGAGCGGCAGGGCAGCTTTACTCATTTGTGTCGGTGTCATCTGACTGGCCCTCATCAGCATTTTCTATCCCTTGACCAGTGATATCATTAAATACTAAGAATAGAGAAAAATAAGACCCACTTCTTGTGCTTGACTAGCTCACCTATCTTCATCCATTCTTCATTCACTCATTCTTGTTTTTAGTGTCCAATGTATGCTGGATCTGACCGTGTACAGGACTGTATGTCAAGCTAGACCAAAGTGCTCTGCTTTTCTGAGGCTTACATTGAGCTTTCTAGTAAGAAAAGCAAACACTAATCAATTAATTTTATGATTAATTATTAAAATACATTTGTTACTGTCATAAAAGATAAATTTAATAGTCAAGGAGATAGTAAACACATAATCAGATTTTAAAAGGGTAAACAATAATGTTAATAATCCTGGGAAATTGAGAGAGCATAGGAAAGAGTCACCATACCCAATCTCTGTAAGTGTGAAGGTGGGAGAAGGGCAGGTGATGTCAAGGAAGAAATTTCAGAGAAGCAATCCATCTTAAACAAATGTTTAAGATAAGAAGAAGGAGGAGATTCTAGTTTGCATTTATCGTATCTCCACAAAGGTATGAGGGAGAATTATAGAAAACAATTATTTTCAACTCAAAATTGTTTTATTTTTCTGATTTGCCCCAATTTTAATATTTCATTGATTTCCATATGAATCTGGGAGAGTATGTAGCAAAATGTGCACTGATGGCACCATTCTTGCACCATCTGTTTCTAATTAGGTAATTCAGGCTCTGCCTGAATGAATGACTTAGCATGACTCTGCAGCCTAGATCATTTTTAAAGAAGCCTGATCATTTTATGATAAAAACAAGTTATATAAAACAAGGCTAATCTATATCCTGTTGAGCAAAAACTGTATTTCTTTACCCGTGAACAGAAAGGTTAAACAGCTGTGCAAAGTGCATTCACTGGCAGCTAGATTTTAGATGCTGTATTTATTTTTAACCAAAAAGCACACTTTCTGATAAGTAAAATCTGAGTTTGTATTTTCTGATTTTCTGGGGGCTTTTCCTGCAGCATAGAACATTTTCTTTCAGCAGCCTCCTTTGTTCATTTTTATGAGTTAAATCCAAGTTGCAAATAAATGGATCTGTCATCATTTCTCAGAATGTGTTGTTTTCAACATGACCTGCTGATTCTCCCAAGTGTTCACTGTTATTGCGGAGTCATGGTAGCATGGCCCATCAACCCCTTTTGCTTGCTTTTTTGGCCACTGAATCCCTTGCCTTTCCTTTGACCTCCACCCAAGTATATAGCCTTGCATCATTCTTTTCTCCAGATGTCTCTCCTTTCTTTTTTGATTCAAATCCAAGGTATTTTAACTTGAATTTCTTAACTTCTCCCAAGAATAAAAACAGCTGCTGGAAAAAAGCCCAAACTTGCGCAGTGAACTCTAGGTAGGGGAACTCTCTTACATGCACAGCAACTGCACCAGCACAATCCTCAGAGCAGCCTCTCTAATTTTCTTTTTACTGTCCATAGTGTTATTGAAAAGATTAAATGAGATCAAATATGTGAAATTGCTAGTGTACTGTAAAAATATTGGGGAAGGATAACTTTATGATGGCTTTATTTTTTATTTGAGTTAGTTTTGTTAATCGAGTAGGCAATAATTTGAACAGAGGGTTTGTGCAATTGTGATGTAGATCTGTGCATTGGCTGATGTGACAACTTTTTTTTTAATTTCAAGGCTTGTCTTAGGTATCATATCCTCTTGGAACCAATGATGAGCCTTGATTCTCAACTTGACTGCACATGAGAACTATCTGAGAGCTTTTTAAAGATCTTGATGCCTAGGCCATACATCTCAGAGCAATACATTAGAAATTCTGGAAGTGGGGGCCAACCATTAGTACTTTTAAAGCATTCCAAGAGATTCCAGTGTGTAGCCAAGGATGAGAAGCAATGGTCTGGGCTCCTAAACACTGTGCAGGGCCTTGTCATAGCACTTGGCATGTTAGGTCAAAACTATCCCCACGTCCATCTCCCCTCCGGGACCATAGACTCCTCAAACGTAAGAATCATGCTCTTTGGAATTACCTAATTTACTTTCCTTTTCTGTCAAGTCTAGAACCTAGCACAATGACTACCACACAATACAGATTCAATAAATGTTGAATAAAATGGAAGAGAATTGTAAATTGCTCCAAATCCCCCTGGATGACTTTTTCTATTATACTGATCTGGAAAAGACCAAAAGAGTAGTTGGGAAAAGATGATTGGGTAAAAGTTGAATTTTTCTTTGTTTTGAATATTTTAACTATTGCCTGTGAATTTTAAAGGGTATTTGTAAAAAAACTATTAAAGTTTCATAAAAAAAAAATTATCTCTAAAAAAATACCGTCTTTTGGATTTGCAGTGTTCAACTTTTAGAGTGAAAGTCATTGAGCTGAAAAGCCAGGTGGCAAATTAATTAACAGATTTCAACAATTTTAAAATAAATTTGTTAGAGTTCATTAAAGACAATTTCTTTTAGTATCTAAAGCCCTTGTTCTTGAACTTTAATATGCTTAAGAATGATGTTGAGAGTTTGTTAAAAAATTCAGGGTCCTAGACATTAGTCCTCAGCATTTTAGATTGAGGAGGTGTAGTGCCTAAAAAATGTTTAATTCTCTGCACAAATATACACTATTCCAGGGCTCCAACAAGTATGTTGGAAAAATGAGGTCAGAGATTACTATTTTAAAAAATAAGATACAACCATCAAAATACTGTCAAAATAGTTCTCTCACAAAATATTTTCAAGACCAATATTCTAAATCACATTAGTGGCTTTATTTTATATAAAAATAAAATAAAATTCACAAATAATTTTATGGACCACACAAGATTAAATTACTACGGTCAAAATGAGTTTCCATCTCTTTCCCTTTTACAATCATTTCCCTTCGAGCCAAGGTTCTTGCCGTTATATGATTTGATTCGTTCCTAGCTCAGACAGGTTCCTAGCTCAGATAATTGCCTGTAAGAGGAATTATCAAATAGACTGATGTACTTACTTGCAATAACAGAATCCTCTTTACCTATGTTAAGAAAAAAGCATTTTGCTATGAGGTTTGGGTAGCTCAGAGAGTCACGGTGAGACTGAGGAAACAGACTTTAGGCTAAGTTCCAAGAACGACTCCCAGAATCACACTCCCAATTGACCCACCAAGGAAGCTGATGCCTGTGCCAAAATAAGGAAACTAGAGATTCAGAGAGCTGTGATTACAGCTCTGCCACGGTCGTCTCTGAGAAAGGGAGGCTTCATAGCTGTCAGTTTTCTCTGCATGATTCAGTTCCTAACCAACATCTTCCCCAGGTGCAGCTGTTTTATAAAAACCAAATTAAATGTCTGTTCCTAGCAGAAAGAGATTTTATCTTGGCAAGTGGGATTTACACTGTAGGGAAATGCACAAATGTAGAAATTGTGATCCAAAAATGTTGGATAGCTTATCTGACATTATTACAACTTTTTGCATCCTGCAAAATTCATAAATAGTTGTTGAGTCTCTTAAAGTCAAATGTTAAGCATCTCTAGGTGTTCCTCTAAGCCTTATGGCTTCTTCAAAATCAATAATTGTAAACTTTTAAATGTCATTTGGACTATTCATTTCACTGTTGGAGATGATGTGTTTATTCTGGCTTTGTACGAGCAATAAGACAGTTTTTGATATAAATGTTTAAGTGAGAGTCTTCATGTAGAAACAGTTTAGAGTGGAACTTTACCTTCAAAAGTAAATAAAATTTTTTTTCTCATTTTGTTCATTAAGAATACATTAAAATGTTATTTTATTGGGAGACAGTAAGGGACAAAAATTTTATCTATGAAGTGGGCTAGAGATATAATAGCCAATGAAGATTTTGCCTTTTAATTTAATAATGTATACCTATAGCAAAGAGGGAAAAATGTGACATGTTTACCAACTTTACCTATACTCATCAGTATACAGTGATGACCCATAATAATAAAAAAGGAACAAAAACAAAGAAAAGACCATGTTTCAGTTTAGACAAAAACACCTGATGTTTGGGACAGATGCCAATTAAATAAATGACACAATTTAGCCAAATGCGATGATTTTGTAAATGGTCATGGATTTCTTTTGAATAAGAAGGGAGGAGCTTGAAATTAATACTAGACTTAGCTCATTTCCTGTCTTGTGTGAATTATGTAGTACAAATACAATGCATGTGAAGAGCTTCTCAGAGTCCATTATCACTTGCAATTGGAATCTCTGTGTGTGCACTTGATGAAAACATTTCCAAATTCTCTCACAAAATTCAATCTGCTCAAACTCCATTTTCAGTAAAAGGTTTCTTTTTCTTTACTGCATCACCTGTTCAAGTATGTGAGGTAGCCAAAAATCTTTATTGTCAGTGAACTCAGCATCATTTTCTAGGAATATAGCTAGCCCCTTTGCTCTCACCAAGGGGACTAGGACCTTTGTATGTCTACCTTCTCCCTCATCACAAATCTATTCTTTGATTTCATTCAGACTAGGAAAAAAAATGACTGAAAGCTTTAGGTTCAATATTTTATGAGCTAACAGAGCCAAGTCTTAAACTTAAACAAAAAGACCCTAATGGTAGCCTAGGATATCACTCAATAAATAGGAGGCTTTTAATGTGGGTTTAGGAGAAAAGTAGACACACACATACATGATACTCTGTCCATTTGCAAGTGAGGTTGGATGTGTTTATATGTGTAAAAGAACACAGATAATGCAATTGCCTTTTCAAAAAGTCTTAAGCCACATCTTTTTATAAACAAATAATTCCTAAAGAAATAAATTGATATCTCCCTATATCCATCCCATCTCCATTGTCATTGACTTAATTCAATTCAATACTACATAATCTATTATAAGGCAAAAAGCCTCCTAATGAGATTTCAAGTTGCCAAGTCTTTCATGTCAACACCAGAGTCATCTTCCAAAAACAAGAATTACGTTTGGTCTCTTCTCAGAATTCTTCAAAGATTTCCTGTCATCCAAAAGATAAAACTCAGATTTTTTAGCATGACATAGGAACTCTTTGATTAACTACAACCTATTCAATTCCATTCAGCTATATACTCTAAAGACTTTCACTCAACAGACAATTTTACCAAGGTTTGGAATTGATCATATCTGAGCTAGTTAAAGTTTTGGAGAGGATCAAACTCTTAGGATCTAGAAATAGTCTTGCTGCCCTGAGATTGGTAATTGTTAAACACGATTTGACATTTAAGTTTGCAAGTTCATCCTAGAAAAACTTCTAGGATGTAGGTAACTACAGTCACCTTCAAAGTACCTCCCTTCAGAAGCTATGCACCAATGCCAGTGCCTAGTCCACCCTTCAAAGCAGTCTCAGAACTCTTTATCTGGAAGGACCATCAGAACTGTCATCATATCAAGTCTAACAATTATGTTTGCAATCTTGCCACAATACCTATGTTGGCAACACTGTACAAACAATCTGGTAAGGTTTCATAACCTTGGCATATTAGTGTCTCACAGCTGTGTTTATGTCAAGTGTGGTGGTATTTTGTTAAGTGGAGTTCATTATTATTATTACATGTTTTTGTGTGCTGTACAATGATAGCTCTGATGGTCATTCCAGAAAATGATTTCCAAAATTACTTTGAAGGGTGGACTACGCACAGCTGTTGGTACACAGCTTCCCAAAAGGAGTACTTCAAAGGTGACCATAGTGATATTCAGCAGTAAAGATGACTTTTTCTAGGTTGATTTTTCAAACATAATTGTGAGAACTTTGTATCTTGGGTTAACCCTCAGCATACACTCATTGTCCTTCCAATATCTGTCTAATCCTTATTACTATTTCTTGGTTTACCCTCTACTTTTACCACCTGACTCTAGTGCTATCTTCAAAGGTCATCCTACTTAAGTAGGTTGTAGCACCTATAAAACTATGACTAGAGTCATATGACCAGACCCTCACTGCTACCTGGAAATCTGATTCAACTACACATATAACGTGATTCAAAATACACATATAATCACTCACACGAGATTTTTTTTTATTTATTTTTATTTTTTTGCTTTTACAATTATTTGTAATTTTATTTGTATTTATTTATTTTTTTTAATTAATTAATTAATTTTTTTTTTTTTTTTTTATTGTGGAGAAGGGGCGGGGAAAGAAGGTGGGGGAAGAGGTGCGTGACAGGGTCGGGCCAGTGGCATGGTACCACATTGACTGTATCTAGGTAGAGGCAGTTTCAGGCCGGGCCTTGCTGAGTGGTTGCTATGCAGAAGTAGCTCAATGGATCTACTTCTAGTCAGGCTCGGGAAGTTGCACTAGGTCTCAGGCACATGGCAGGGCTCAACAATTCCCTCATTTGTTTTTTGTATGGTGGAAAAACATAGCCCCTGGCTTTAGGTTGCCTGCTCTTGCAGTTTCAGTCTTACCCGTCATGGGGATACAAACATCAATGGTTTGGTCCCTGTCTTAGGTTGACTGAATGCAGAATGATCTTACCTGTCTTTGGGTACTATGAATGTAATCCACCATGCAGCCTCTCCATATCCTGTCTTAGGTTGTCCCCGCTTTGGGAATCTTACCCGTCATTGGTGCTATGGAGGGCGGTGAAGAGTAATAGTTAGATTCTTGGTTAATGAGCCAGTGATGTTGGACCTCGACCTGATTTAACTGCCTCTAACCTTTTTTTTGGGATACAGGGCCCAAAGGTGAAGGGTAAATAAGGGTAGCAAGGGAAGAAGGTAGGGTGAAAAACAATTTGCAAGGGTCTTACTACAGAGTAACAGATGGGAAATTATACTGGGCAGTTATTGCCAGAGTAACTCACCAGACGGGGAATCTGGTCCCTGTCCAATTGTCCAGACCATTTCATCAAAGAGTGAGAAAGTGGGGAGAGGGATAAATGTTAACCCTCCTCTCTACTGACACTGTGCAAGCAGGTAGTCTTGGGAAGCCAATTCGCTGTTTTATGTTTTACTTTATTACCTGTTTCCAAATAAGAGGGCAATGGGCTATCTTGGGATGAAATATTATGAAGTATGGGAGAATTTATAAACTAAAAAATACTTTGCAGTAAATGTCTTTACCAAGAAAGGACACCAAAATAAGATGAACAGAGTCCAAGAGACTTAATAGTTTGACAATTGAAAATGACATAGACAGGATTGGAATTTATTGTTTCACTGAGCAGAGTGGGAATTCTCATGCTAATAATCAGATGCGGACTCATCAGCCCTTACATATGATACATCTTGTACCATTGGCTCCTGAATGGCGCAAAATCACATCAGAGTGCAGCACTGCCCCCATCCTAATGCTACCTCAGAAGCTGGGAAACAAAGGATGGTGTCAACCTCTGTATCTACTCCATTTGGCAAAACTTGGGAATGGGAAAGAACTATACAGCAGAGCCACCTTCCCACCAAGGGATGGTCAAGCATTAAGCATATCATCACTGTTTCCTGAGAGCATAAACGTGGAACATGACCTCAAGTGCACAGGATGTCAGAACCACCCTCTGCTAAAATGACTTCTCCTAAAGGCAGGTGGATACAATACAATTGACCTAAAAGCACTCCAGATGATTCCCTTGCCTAGGCAAGTTGGGATACAATTCTCTTCTGCTAAATTTTAGAAAACAGACAAGTAATATTTGATCCAATCCCTGAAAGACCTCTCTCCCCAACTCACACACATGTAGAGGACTAGATATAGAAACATATATTTAGTAAACAATTTCTGGAGCTAAAATAATTCAAGGTATACATAGAGCCACGAAGGCAGTAATAGCCAGTTTTATCAGGAGGAGGACAGAAGGCAGAACAGACACAGAGGCAATGATTATTTCATTTGAGATAATCATTTTTAACATTCCGTATTGTTCTGCGCGGCTCTTTCCAATCCTTGGTTGGAATCCTCATACTTGAGAATATGCAAGAACAATTTACCTTTATTTCTTGTCATGTCTATTTAACTGCCTGCATCTCTGAGGAAATCAACAAGGATGTAGCTTTTGTATATAGTTTTTATTGTGAACAGATATGTGTTATATATATATGATTTTTATAGACCCACTTAAGGAAATCACCATGTATTCAAATCCAACATTGTTTAGTGGGATAAAACTTTGAGGGCAAGAGAGAAATGATGTGCTCATTTTGCTGAATATTTCACATTACATTTTTTAATGCCTTAATTTTTTTAAATAAAACTCCAAAATGGTATTTTTATTTTAGTTTAATTTGCAAAGCTGTTGAGCACTGCAGGTAAGTTTTAAATATTTACTTAGTCATCTGTATTCCTTATCATATGTATTTTATATTATGACTTATAGACCTTTTAAGATTGGGAAAATAGAAGATTTTATTATTTTATTTAATGGAAACTTAGGTTGGGGAATGTGATCTTGTACCTTCACATGTGTGATTTTGTATGTTCAAAAGTAGATATTACAATCCTCTTGTAGTTTATTAAAATACTGTAACATCTTCATAAAATGCAAACACTTCTAACCATTATTCCTTTGGTATGTCCTTGTGTTGGAAGGTTGTGTGATGTCCACAGTAATGGTGCAATTAACTATACATTGGTCTGTGAACCCACTCCCTGATTTTTCAACCTGTCAGCTTATACTTTGACCGCAGATAATGTGACCTTGCCATCTTCATGCAGTCTTGTCACAGTTGAATGCAGACATCTATAAGATTAGGTTCAGGAAATGGAGTCTTAGATGAGTGAAAGAGAGAAAGAGCTCAAAGTCTGAGCGGAGATGAAATAAAGCAAATGCTGTTAATGCTTGGACTGCAAAAAGGGAGCTTACTTCCCTTGCATGTGAATTCGACACCTCCTTGTACAAGAAGAATTATGTTTCTGGTCAACTGCAGGGTCTGAGATCCATCTAAGATGGATAAGACACATATTCGTCTCTTTAATCAAAATGGTTTCATGATTAACTGGCCTGGGATTTTTATTTTTATTTAATTTATTTATTTCTTTGAGCTTTCCAGGTCAATTTTTTATTTTATATTTATTTATTTTTTTGCTGCCACATACTTTTTTTTGTTGTTGTTGTTAAATCATAGCTGTGTACGTTAGTGCAATCAAGGGGTACAATGTGCTGGTTTCATATACAATGTAAAATATTTTCATCAAACTGTTTAATATAGACTTCATGGTATTTTCTTAGTTATTGTATGTAGACATTTGTATTCTGCATTTAGTAAGTTTCACCTATACCCATTCTAAGATGCACCCAATATACATTGTGCATGTTAATAATCCTGAAATAAGGAACAGACTAGAAAGCAAGGAAGTTCAGCATGTATAATTACCATTTTATTCTTTTAAAATATTTAGTAGAAGTTTATTTTGAAAGTAAATTTACTTCCTTCTTCACTGTTTTTAATGAAGCAAGCTTAATTTAATTTATTTTTGCTAAAACATTATGAAGGTACACATATTTTGGTTATATAGTCTGCCTTGGTCACACCTAATAGTACTTTGAAAGGCACACTTCCAACTTTGATTTAAAATATAATATTTTATTCTTCAAAAACACTTTTAGCATACTGAATCTTCTGAACTAAAGAAGTTGCTATTAGCCAATGCCATAAAAAAAAAATCATGAAAGTGGGCGGCACTTGTGGCTCAAAGGAGTAAAGCGCTGGCCCCAGATACTGGAGGTGGTGGGTTCAAACCTGACCCGGGCCAAAAACAGAAAAAAAAAAAAAAAATCATGAAACTCTTAAAGTAGGAATCTGAAAGTTTATTTTGTCTAGTCTTCCTCTTTAAAAATATGAGAGAAATGTGATTCTGAAAGATGGAATGCTTTGTTCAAGTTGACACAGAAAGGTAGATGTTCCCCAAGGTAGGAGGTCCCCCAAATTCTTATTTCTTACATATTGACATTTCTATCCCACCGCATTTATAGTTTTTAGCTATATATATACACATATATATTATATATATATGTGTATATATTGTATGTATATATTATATATGTATTATTATATAGCTTTATATATTATATATAATATAATATATATATTATATATTTAAAATGATCATATATTACTGAGCAACTAGTATATGGTAAAATAGTTTTAAAAGACACTATCCTACTTGAAGTGCTTAAGCTTTTCAAAGATGTGAAACCTCCATAACCAAGCATTGTCTGATAGTGAAAAATTCACGCTTCTCTGATATCTAACTACATTGCTAAATAATCATTGTGAGTGGTACGTTGCACTTTGTGTTGGATTCCTTTGGTGGTCCATAATCTAGGTACAAACAAAGTGCTGGATATTACTTTTGCTCAGAATGCTAATATAAATATATGTTGGAATTCATTAGTGCTGAGAGTGTCCCTGTCACATTCTCCCCATCAGAGAAACTGTCATCTTCCATAATCTAAGCATTCCATAAGTTAGAAACTAATAGGGAGTTAGTCACCTTTTTGTTTTTGTCACATTGGTGGAACCCCAGTTAATAGTGCCTAGCTGGAAGGACCATTTTGCACGTCTATTTCCAGGTCTGTGTTTGGAAGGGCCATTACATTATTTCCCTTTAAACAAAGCAACCAAATTGAGTACAGACAACTCCCCAAGCTCCAGGAGACCTTACAGTAAAGAGCTGCCCACTCATAATTCAGGATAGTTTAGGAAGCTGACCTCACCTTCCATCACACAAGCTTCCAGTCATCTATGCAGTGAAGTGTGACAAGAGCTTTAATAGTATGTGAAAACGTATTTTATTATGGGGCCAATAATTTGTCTTGCAGGCTATGTGATGTTCTCCATATGTTACACGGGAAAGTGCCCGTGTGCTTTGAGGTCTTTCCTGAAGAGCACTTTGTTCTTACAGAGTGGCTCTGACCTTGGCAAAGACCAGGTTCGTTCCACCACTTCATGTGTGCACGGTGCACGGAAAGTTATGGAATTACATTCTGCAGTTGTGCATTTTCTTTTACTACCCAAAGGTATCTTCCAAGCTTTGGCTTTTGAGGCCCTATTCAGTGAATTTAAGGCATTACTATCAAAAGAATCATATTTAGCTCATAGAAATAAAAAATAAAAGGCTCCATTAATTTTACAAAGGAGTCTGTTAGAATATGAACAGGATAAAAGGCATATGACTATGCAGATTGATACTTATTACTCAAACCAGATGAATACAATTTGTACATTCTTGTAGTAACTAGAAAAAATCATCAAACTTGTTTCTTAAAATAGATACTACATAGGCGTTAAAGGAAAATTTTCAGATAAAATAATTTAGCATAGTTCATTTGAAAACAATAAATATTTCATGAATTATGCAACACTTTGAACAGTAAATGTTCAGAGAACTCTGTTCAGCAACAAGAACAGGCAGTATTGTAGACAGGAAAAGAAATAACATACAGAAATTGGTTACGGCTTGATGTCTGCCTAATTTGAAGATATCTGAGCAGTTGACAACATATAATTGGCTGAACGCTTGGCTGTGATGATTGGTCAAGATTTGGTTACTTCTCCTAGAGGCGGGACACAATTATAAGAGGGATTTTACCTAACAAATGTAATCAGTGTAACCAAACTCTTTGTGCCCTGAATGAATCTCAAACCATAAAAAACAAACAAACAAAAAAGTTACGTATTACAAAAATATACTATCAAATTAGTTTGCACTCAGATTACATATTAGGAAGTTAGGTTACATTTCACTATGTAAGCAGGCAGGTTTAGGGAAAACTTAATTTAATTAAATGTATGTTAGTATATAATGATGTCATCTCTAAGTATGTTTTGAGAACCAAAGTATTACTATCACAATTTTTGTGACTACCCTAATCTTATGTGGTATTTATTTAGCTGGATATTTATAAATGGCATATTATGCTCTTGGATTTATAATAAATAGAGAGCAGGGTGGGCAGATGTGAATATATATGGTTTCTGCTTTTATTAGTTCTTCATAAATATTTGATTAATAAACACAGGGGAAACAAGAAGATGGATTTTTGTCTAATTATTTATGTGAGTGTAATATAGGAATTTGCAAAAGTGCATCATGTATTTAGAGAATGGAGAATGAGATTTTCCTAGGAGTTAACTTTTGGGCTAAGGCTTGGAAATGGTGTTAGAACTTTAGAAGGATAATATATATCCTTCATGTCAATTCTTGTGGGATAAGGAGGTGAATAAGGTATTTTATCAAGATCAATTTCTAGTTCTGATGATTATGCTGTTATGAAAGATATTAATGTGGTGGGGAGGGGTTGAATGAGTGACATATGGAACATGGAATAATTTTGTGACCTTTCTATAAGTTTAAAAGTATTTCCAAATATATGTTTAAAGAAAGATAAATAAGACAGAATTTTGTGTTGTCAGTGGTAGGCGGAATCTTAAAATGGCCCTTATGATTCCCCACTCCTGTGGTGTATAGGACCTACATATCTACATAACCCATGTATACGCCCAGAATTGCAGTCATGTGTCACTTAATGACAGGTATGCTTTCTGCAAAATGGGTAATTAGGGTATTTTGTCATTGTGGGAACATCATAGAGGGTACTTACACAATTCTAGAGAGTATAAGGTATTATACACTAAGATAGAGGTATATATATGTATATATTTATATTAGAGACTATTGCTCTTAGGTTACATACTTGTATAGCATGTTACTATACTGAATACTGGAGGAAATTGTAACACAATGGTAAGTATTTGTGTATTCAAAGACAAAAAATGTACAGTAAAAATATTGTTCTTAGTAAAATATCTCAAAAATGGGGAAAAAAGTATCCAATGTACTCAGCCCCACTATAAAACTAATTTATGGCTCTCATATGAAAGCTATAACCCAATTATAACCTAAGAATACAGGGAAGGGGGAGAAGGAGAGGAGGGTATGGGGGAGGATGGGCAGAGGGAGGGTGATTGGTGGGATAACACCTACGGTGCATCTTACAAGGGTACATTCTACTAAATGTAGAATTTAAATGTCTCAACATAATAACTAAGAAAATTCCAGGAAGGCTATGTTAACCAGTGTGATGAAAATATGTCAAATGGTATATAAAACCAGTGTAGGGTGCCCCATGATTGCATTAATGTACACAGCTATGATTTAATAATAAATAAAAACAATTGCTTCTAAATGAAAACATGAATAAATAAAAAAAGATTGAAAATGGTATACCTACCCAGGAAACTTACATGAATGGAACTTGCAGGACAAAAAGTTGCCCTGGGTGAGTCAGTGGGGAGTGAATGTGAAGGCCCATTGCTGTTTATAAACAGTGTACATGTAGGCTCCACTACATTTATGAGGTAACCTTAGTTTATTGCAACTTTTTTATTTTACTAACATTTTACTTTATAATTTACTAACAGTTTTAAAATTTTTAAACTTTTGACTCTTGAATAAAAATTAGTTTAAAACAAAAAAACAGACCCTCCCACCTCCAGAAGAGCTGCGCCAGGACCAGCACCCTCCCAACCCCAGTAAGAGCTGCACTGGGACCCTCCCAGACCTCTAGAAGAGCTGCACCACAACCCACGAATGGCACCCTACTGTACCTCCAGAAGACCTGAACTGTGACCCACAATTGACACCCTCCCCTGCACTGGGACCCTTCTGAACCTCCGGAAGACCTATGCTGAGACCCACAATTGGCACCATCCCAGACCTGGGTAAGAGCTGCACTAGGACCCTCTCGGACCTCTGGAAGAGCTGCACCAGGACCTGCTACCCCACCTGCCAGGCCTCCCGACACCCTGACCAGAAACTCCAGGAGCCACGCAACCCACGTCCTAGCTCCTATACCCTCACTGCTTCCACACTGCCTCACTTGTCTGGCCAGGGACTCTGGTAGATGCCTGCCCTTCAGGGCCCTCCCTGGCTCTGTGCGAAGCCCTTCTCCTGGCCAGAGACTGCTGAAGCCTTGGGCCCTCTGTGCCAAAGTCACTGGGCGCCAGGCATTCCCAGAACTGTGTGCATCACCCCTCACCCTGTTGCTGGATCCAGGAGTGTCATACTCCGGAACTGCTCCCACAACCAGAACTCCCTGGCTGGGACAGCTCCAGAAGAGCTACACAGGGGCATTCCCTACAAAGATCAAGCAACAATAGAGTGATCCCCATGGGGTATAATCTTGGAAAGACAAAACCCCAACTCTGAGGATGGCCAGAGGCAATGGTGAAAAACCATCATGAGACAAAATCAACAAAAAACTCTGGCAATATGAATAATCAGAGTAGATCAACTCTCCCAAGAAACAATGGGGCAGACACAGCACAAGATCCCATGCACAAATAGCTGAGATGTCAGAAATCGAACTCAGAATCTGGATAGCAAATAAGATCGAATTAGAATTCCAAGCAGTAACCCAAAAGATGTCCTAAGAATACAACGAATTCAAAGACAAAATGACCAAAGATTTTGACACATTGAGACAAAAAGTTGTAGCTCTCAAAGATCTGAGAATCCCTCAGTAACAGAATAGAGCAAACAGAAGAAAGGATTTATGACATTGAAGACAAAGTTTTTGAATGCTCCTAAACTCTCTGAAAGGAAGAGAAATGGAGGGCAAAAACAGATCACTCCCTCAGAGAGCTCTGGGATAATTCGAAGAAAACCAATATTCACTTATGGGGATCTTGGAAAGCGATGTAGTGGCTTCACAAGGAACAGAGTCTCTTCTCCATGAGATTATGAAAGAGAATGTTCCAGACATGCCAAGAGATTCTAAATTTCAGATAGCAGTTTCAGAACTCCAGCATGACTCAACCTGAATAAGACATCCCCCAGACACATCATAATCAATTTCACTAAAGTTAATACAAAGGAGAAAATTCTGAAAGCAGGCAGATGAAAGACAACCATCACCTACAAGAGGAGGAATATTAGAATAACTACAGATCTCTCTGCTGAAACCTTTCAAGCTAGAAGAGGATGGTCATTGACTTTTAATCTTCTAAAACAAAATGACGAAAGAAAACCATTACCTACAAGGGGAAGACTATTAGAAAAACTGCAGATCTCTTTGCTGAAACCTTTCAAGCTAGAAGAGGATGGTCATTGACTTTTAATCTCCTAAAACAAAATAACTTTCAACCCAGGATCTTGTACCCAGCTAAACTGAGTTTCAAATATGATGGAGAAATTAAATACTTCAATGACATTCACATGTTGAAGAAATTTGCCACAACTAAACCAGCTCTCCAGGATATTCTCTGACATATCCTACATAAAGACCACCATATCCTCCACCACAAAAGTAAAACCACCCAAAAAATTTTGATCAAATTCCACCTTCCATAGTCGCAAAAGGATTAAAAATGTCCACCTGACTCTCAAAAGGTTTATCAATATCTCAATTAATGTGAATGGTTCAAATAGTCCTCTAAAGAGGCACAGGTTAGCTGACTGGATATAAAAAGTCAGGCCAGATTATTTGTTGCATACAAGAATCTGATTTTACATTAAATGACAAATATAGACTCAAGATGAAGGGGTGGTCATCTATAATGCAGGCAAATGGAAAGCAGAAAAAAGCAGGTGATTGCAATCCTATTTGCAGACACAATAGGCTTTAAACCGACCAAAATAATTAAGGATAAGGATGGACACTTCATATTTGTTAAAGATAATACTAAATATGATGAGATTTCAATTATTAATATTTATGCACCCAACCAGAACGCACCTCAATGTATAAGAGAAACTCTAACAGACATGAGCAACTTGATTTCCTCCAGTTCCATAGTAGTTGGAGATTTTAACACCCCTTTAGTAGTGGTGGATACATCCTCTAAAAAGAAGCTAAACAAAGAAATCTTAGATATAAACTCAACTATTTAACATCTGGAATTAACAGACATCTACAGAACATTTCATCCCAACAAAACTGAATACACATTCTTCTCACCAGCCCATAGCACATACTCCAAAATTGACCACATCCTAGTTCACAAATCTAACATCAGCAAATTTTAAAAAATAGAAATTATTCCTTGCATCTTCTCAGACCATCATGGAATAAAAATTGAACTCAATAACAGCAGGAATCTGCATACCCATACAAGAACATGGAAGCTAAATAACCTTATGCTGAAGGATAGATGGGTTATAGATGAGATTAAGAAGGAAATCACCAAATTTTTTGAACAAAACAACAATGAAGACACAAATTACCAGAACCTTTGGGATACTGCCAAGGCAGTCCTAATAGGGAAATTTATAGCACTGCAAGCCTTCCTGAAAAAAAACTGAAAGAGAGGAAGTTAATAACTTAATGGGACATCTAAAGCAACTGGAGAAGGAACAATATTTTAACCTCAAACTAAGCAGAAGAAAAGAAATAACCAAAATCAGAGCAGAATTAAATAAAATTGAAAATAAAAGAATTATACAACAGATCAATAAATCCAAAAGTGATTTTTTGAAAAGGTCAATAAAATAGATAAACCTTTGGCCTACCCAACCAGAAAAAAAAAAAAAGTAAAATCTCTAATTTCATCATTCAGAAATGGTAAAGATGAAATAACAACAGACCCCTAAGAAATTCAAAAAATCCTTAACGAATATTACAAGAAAATTTACTCTCAGAAATATGAAAATCTGAAAGAAATCAACCAATACTTGGAAGTATGCCACCTACCAAGACTGGAAATGTTGAGAAGGCCTATCTCAAGTTCTGAAATAGCCTCAACTATACAAAATCTCCCTGAAATCAAAAGCCCAGCAGCAGATGGCTTTACGTCAGAATTCTACCAAACCTTTAAAGAAGAACTAGTACCTATACTGCTAAATCTCTTCCAAAATACAGAAAAAAAAAGAAATTCTACTTAACACATTCTACGAAGCAAACATAACCTTGATCCCTAAACCAAGGAAAGACCCAACAAGAAAAGAAAATTATAGACCAATATCACTAATGAATATTTATGCAAAAATACTCAATAAGATCCTAACAAACAGAATCCAACAACACATCAAAAAAATTATACACCATGACCAAGTGGGATTTATCCCAGGCTCTCAAGGCTGGGTCAATATATATAAATCTATAAATGTAATTCATCACATAAACAAACTAAAAAATAAAGACCATATGATTATCTCAATTGATGCAGAAAAAGCTTTTGATAATATCCAGCATCCCTTCGTGATCAGAATAATTTAAAAAATTGGTAT
Source organism: Loris lydekkerianus (assembly GCA_963574355.1). Taxonomy (NCBI): domain Eukaryota; kingdom Metazoa; phylum Chordata; class Mammalia; order Primates; family Lorisidae; genus Loris; species Loris lydekkerianus. The sequence continues at coordinate 24,995 of CAUYPK010036098.1, forward strand.
AGATGGGACATTTCTTAAACTAATAAAGGCCATCTACAGCAAACCCACAGCCAATATCATATTGAATGGAGTTAAATTGAAATCATTTTCACTTAGGTCAGGAACCAGGCAAGGTTGCCCATTGTCTTCATTGCTATTTAACATTGTAATGGAAGTTTTAGCCATCACAATTAGGGAAGAAAAGGCGATCAAGGGTATCCACATAGGGTCAGAAGAGATCAAACTTTCACTCTTCACAGATGACATGATAGTATATCTGAAAAACACTAGGGATTCTACTACAAAACTTTTAGAAGTGATCAAAGAATACAGCAATGTCTCAGGCTACAAAATCAACATCCTTAAATCTGTAGCCTTTATGTATCTTCCAAAAATAGCCAAGCCAAAAAAACAGTCAAGGACTATTCCTTTCACAGTACTGCCAAAGAAGATGAAATATTTGGGTGTTTATCTAACAAAGGCTGTGAAAGATCTCTACAAAAGAACTATGAAAGTTTAAGAAAAGAAATAGCTGAAGATGTTAACAAATGTAAAAACATACCATGCTCATGGCTGGGAAGAATCAACATCATTAAAATGTCTATACTACCCATAGCAATATATAATTTTAATGCAATTCCGATCAAAGTTCCATTGTCATATTTTAAAGATCTTGAAAAAATAATACTTCTTTTTTATATGGAATCAGAAAAAAAATCTCAAATAGTCAAAACATTACTCAGAAATAAAAACAAAGCAGGAGGAATCACACTACCAGTCCTGAGACTGTACTATAAATCAATAGTGACCAAAACAGCATGGTACTGGCACAAAAACAGAGAAGTAGATGTCTGGAACAGAATAAAAAAACAAAAGATGAACCCATCTACTTACTGTTATTTGCTCTTTGACAAGCCAATTAAGAACATTCAGTGGGGAAAAGATTCCCTATTTAACAAATGGTGCTGGGTGAACAGACTGGCGATCTGTAAAACACTGAAACTGGACCCACAACTTTCACCATTAACTAAGATAGACTCTCACTGGATAAAAGGTTTAAACTTCAGAAATGAAACTATAAAAATACTTGAAGTAAGTGCAGGGAAAACTCTTCAAGGAATCGGCCTTGGTGAATATTTTATGAGGAGGACTACCCAGGCAATTGAAGCAGTATCAAAAATATATTACTGGGACCTGATCAAACTAAGAACTTCTGCAAAGCCAAGAACATAGTAAGTAAAGCAAGCAGACAATTCTCATAATGGGAGATATATTTGCAGGTTGTACCTCTGATAAAGGTTTAATAACCAGAATCCACCGAGAACTCAAACATATTAGCAAGAAAAGAACAAGTGATCCCATCTCAGGGTGGGCGAAGGACTTGAAGAGAAATTTCTCTAAAGAAGACAAATGCACTATCTACAAACACATGAAAAAAGCTCATTATCCTTAATCATCAGAGAAATGCAAATCAAAACTACTTTGAGATATCACCTAACCGCAGTAAGAGTAGCCCACATAACAAAATCTCAAAACCAGAGGTGAGGGCGTGGATGCGGAGAAAAGGGCACAATTCTACACTGCTG
>CAUYPK010036101.1:0-18216 GCA_963574355.1 Loris lydekkerianus
TAGGGCCACATGCTGATTTTGTGATTATATATCGATTTCATAGTAGTATTGAGTACATTGGATACCTTGTTTTCCATTCCTGAGATACTTTACTAAGAAGAATATGTTCCAACTCCATCCAGGTAAACATAAAAGATGTGAAGTCTCCATCTTTTTATGGCTGCATTGTATTCCATGTTGTACATATACCACAATTTGTTAGTCCATTCATGGGTCAGTGGGCACTTTGGCTGTTTCCATGTCTTGGCAATTGTGAGTTGGGCTGCAGTGAACATTCTGGTTCAGATGTCTTTGTTGTAAAATGATTTTTGATCATCTGGGTGTATACCTAGTATAGGAACTGCAGGATCAAATGGTTTCTCTACTTTTAGTTCATTGAGTATTCTCTAAATTCTTTCCAAAAAGGTCATATTAGTTTGCATTCCCACCAATAGTGTAGAAGTGTTCCCTTGTCCATGCATCCACACCAACATACATAGTTTTGGGATTTTGTTATGTGGGTTAATCTTACTGGAGTTAGATGATATCTCAAAGTGGTTTTGATTTGCATTTCTCTGATGATTAAAGATGATGAACATTTTTTTTATGTATTTATAGGCCATACATCTGTCTTCAGCAGAGAAGTTCCTGTTCAAGTCTCTTGCCCACATAGAAATGAAGTTATTTGTTCTTTTCTTATTGATTACCATATATACTCGAGTATAAGCCAAGTTTTTTTGGCACAAAATTTGTGCCGAGTTCGGGTTTTTCGGCACAAATTTTGTGCCGGAAAAAACTCGGCTTATACACGAGTATATTCTCTGTGGATTCAGTTATCAGACGTTTGTCAGAAGCATAACCTGCAAAAATCTTCTCCCATTCTGAAGGTTGTCTGTTTGCTTTACTTACTGTGCTCTTAACTGTGCAAAAGCTTTTTAGTTTGATCAGATCCCAATAATGGATTTTTGGTGTTGCTTCAATTGCCCAGGGGGTCCTCTTCATAAAATTATCTAACAGGCTTATTTCTACAAGTGTTTTCCTTGCACTACCTTCTAGTATTTTTATAGTTTCATGTATTAAGTTTAAATCTTTTATCCAGTGAGAATCAATTTTTGTTAATGGTGAAAGGTGTGGGTCCAGTTTGAGTCTTCTACAGGTTGCCAGCCAGTTCACCCAGCACCATTTGTTAAATAGGGAGTCTTTCTCCCACTGAAATGTTTTTGATAGGCTTGTCAAAGAGCAAAGGACGATAAGTAGCTGAGTTCATCTCTTGGTTCTCTATTCTGTTCCATAGAGCTCCCTCTCTGTTTTTGTGCCAGTATGATGCTGTTTTGATCACTATAGACTTATAGTACATTACTCGTAACGTGACACCTCCTAATTTGTTTTTGTTTCTGAGTAATGTATTAACTATTCAAGGTTTTTTCTGATTCCATATAAAACGAAGCACTATTTTTCAAGCTCTTTACAGTATTACAATGGTGCTTTAATAGGGATTGCATTAAATCTGTAGATTGCTTTGGGTAATATAGACATTTTAACAATGTTGATCCTTCCCACCCATGAGCATGATTTGTTTTTCCATTTGTTAAAATCTTTAGCTATTTCTTTCCTCAGAGTTTCATAATTCTCTTTAGAGAGATCTTTCACATCCTTTCTCAGGTAAATTCCCAGATACTTCATCTTCTTTGGCTCTACAGTAAAAGGAATAAAGTCCTTGACTATATTTTCTGCTTGACTATTATTGGCGTATATAAAAGCTACTGTAAGTGTTGATTTTGTATCCCGAGAGGCTGCTGTAATCCTTGTTTGCTTCTAAGAGTTTTGAAGTTGAGTCCCTGGGATTTTCCAGGTATAGGATCACATCATCTTCAAAGAGTGAGATTTTGATCCCCTTTGACTCTGTTTGGATACTGTTGATTGCCTTCTTCTGCCTGATTGCAATGGCTAAGACTTCCATTAGAATGTTGAATAGCAATGGAGACAATGGGCATCCTTGCCTCATTCCTGATCTGAGTGGAAATGTTTTCAGTGTTACTCCATTCGATATTATACTGGCTATGTGTTTGCTGTAGATGGCCGCTGTCCATTTAAGAAATGTCTCTTCTAATGCCTGTATTCTTAAGTGTTCTGATCATGAAAGGATGCTAGATACTATCAAAAGCTTTTTCTGCATCAATTGAGAGAATCATATGGTCTTTGTTTTTTATTTTATGTGATATGTTATGTTTATAGATTTTACATATGTTGAACCAACCTTGTAACCCTGGGATAAAACCAACTTGTTCATGGTATACAATTTTTTTTGATGTGTTGTTGGATTCTGCTTGCTAAGATCTTATTGAATATTTTTGCATAAATATTCATTAATGATATTGGTTTATAACTTACTTTCTTTGTTGGATCCTTTCCTGGTTTGGGGATCAGGATGATATTTGCTTCATAGAATGTGTTGGGAAGTATTCCTTCTTTTTCTATGCTTTGGAAAGGTTGTATAATACAGGTACTAGTTTCCCTTTAAAGGTTTGATAGAATTCAGATGTGAAGCCAGACCTTTCTTTTTGGGGAGATTTTGTGTTGTTTATGCTAATTCTTTCTGGTGGAGTCTAGGAAGGTGGTGTGCTTTCAAGTATTGGTTCATTTCTTTCAGATTTTCATATTTCTGGGAATAGAGTTTTTTGTAGTAATCACTGAGGATTTTTTGAATTTGAGCATCTGTTATTTCTCCTTTATCATTTCTGATAGGTATTAGAGATTTTACTTTTCTGTTTCTGGTTAGGTTGGCCAAAGGTTTATCAATTTTATTAATCTTTTCAAAAAACCAACTTTTATTTTGTTGTTCTTCTGAATGATTCTTTTGTTTTCAATTTCATTTATTTATGTCCTAATTTTAGTTATTTCTTTTTTTCTATTGGGTTTGGGTTTGGAATAGCCTTTCTTTTCCAGTTGCTTGAGGTGATCCATTAAGTTGTTGGCTTCCTCTCTTTATGTTCTCTTGATGAAGGCTTCTAATACTTTAAATTTCCCTCTTAGGACTACCTTTGCAGTATCCCACAGGTTTTGATAATTTGCATCTTCATTATCATTTAATGCCAAAAATTTGGTGATTTCCTTCCTAATCTCCTCTTTGATCCAGCTAGCATTCAGCCTAAGATTATTTAGTTTCCATGATTTTGTTTGAATATGAAGATTCCGGTTGCTGTTGAGTTCAACTTTTATTCCATGGTGGTCTGAGAAGATACAAGGGATAATTTTTATTCTTTTAAATTTGCTGAGGTTAGACTTATGTCCTAAGATATGATCAATTTCGGAGCATGATCTCTGGGCTGATGAGAAGAATCTATATTCAGTCTTATTAGGATGAAATGTTCTGTAGAGGTTTGTTAAGTCCATTTGTTCTAGGGAAGGCATCCTCAAACTTTTTAAATGGGCCAATTCACTGTCCCTCAGACCATTGGAGGACCAGACTATAGTTTAAAAAAAAAAAAAAACTATGAACAAATTTCTATGCACACTGCACATATCTTATTTTGAAGTAAAAAAACAAAACGGGAACAAATACAATCACACGGCCGCATGTGGCCCACAGGCCGCAGTTTGAAGACCCATGTTCTAGGGTCAGGTTTAAGTCTAATATTTGTTTAGTTTCATCTTGGACAATCTAGCCAAAACTGTCAAAGAAATTTTAATAATCTCAATCTATTATAGTGCAGGAAGATACCAAGTGGTTCATCTCCATTAGGGTTTGCTTTGTAACTTGAGGAGCATTCTGGTAGGGTGCATAAATGTTAATTATTGAAATCTCTTCATGTTGGGTGTTTCCCTTGACAAATATGGAGTGACCATTCTTATCTTTCTTTATTTTTATTGATTTAAAGCCAATTGTATCTGTAAATAAAATCGCAACCCCTCCTTTTTTTGGTTTCCATTTTCTGCATTATAGATGTCCATCGCTTCACCTTCAGTCTGTTTTTATCCTTTAAGGCAGTGGTTCTCAACCTTCCTAATGCTGTGACCCTTTAATACAATTCCTCATGTTGTGGTGACCCCCAACCATTAAATTATTTTTGTTGCTACTTCATAACTGTAATTTTGCTACTGTTATGAATCGAAATGTAAATATCTGATATGCAGGATGTATTTAGGTGACCCCTGTGAAAGGGTCATTCAACCCACAAAGGGGTTGCAACCACAGGTTGAGAACCGCTGTTTTAAGGGTAAGATGAGATTCTTGTATACAGCAGATATCTGGTCTGAATTTTATCTAGTGAGCCAACCTATGCCTCTTTAGAGGAAATTTTAAACCATTTACATTAATTGAGAGAATTGATAAGCCTGGTAGTGTTTTGGGTGTTGGGTGTCATGATTTTCGAATGTCCAGTGGACATTTTTAATCCTTTCACCACTGTGGAAGTAGGGTTTTGTTCCAAAATTTCTGAGTGAGCTTACTTTGGTGGTAGAGCATTGTGCTGGTCATTGTGGAGGATAGGTCTGAGAATATCCTGGAGAGCTTGTTTAGTTATTGCAAATTTTTTCAACATGTGTACGTCATTAAAGTATTTGATTTTTCCATCACAAATGAAACTCATTTTAGCTGGTACAGGATCCTAGGCTGAATGATGACCATCCTCTTCTGGCTTGGAGCATTTCATCTGAGAGATCTAAAGTCATTCTGTTATTTCTCCCTTTGTAGGTGATGCTTTTCTTATGTCTGGCTGCTTACAGAATTTTCTCCTTCATCATAACTTTGGCAAAGCTAATCCCAGTGTGTCTAGGAGATGATTTATTTGGATTGAGTCTCATTGAGTTTCTGAAGCTGTCTACTATCTGAATTTCTGTATTTCTTTCAAGGCTTGGGAAGTTCTCCCCCATATTCTCTTTTGGAGTTTTTCACCTTATTTTTAAGGTTGTGTGTTTCTCTGACGTTTTTAAGAGGTTTTTTTTTTGTTGTTGTTGTTGTTGTTACTTTTTTGATGCTTAATTATAATGATGTATATTGGTAAGGATTTCTGTGTGTTTATTGTGATGTGGATTTGTTCATCTTTTTTAATCTGTAGGTTTATGTCTCTTGTCACATTTGGGATTTTATTTATTTATTTATTGAGATAGAGTCTCTCTTTTTCACCCTTAGAGTTGCTGTGCAATGACAGCTCCCAGCAATCTCATACTCTTGGGCTCAAACAATTATCTTGCCTCAGCCTCCTGAGTAGCTGCAACTATAGGTGCCCGTCATAACCCCTGGCTACTTTTAGAGACAGGGTCTCGCTCTGGCCTAAGCTGGTCTCGAACCTGTGAGCTCAGGCAATCTACCCTCCTCGGCATGCTAGGATTACAGGTGTGAGGCACCATGCCTGGCCTGGGATGTTTTCAGGCATTATTTCTTTGAGTATTTTTTCAGACTTAATTATTTTTTCTTTTCTTTTTGGAATTGAAGTAACCTGAATATTAGATCCTTTTTTCATCATCCCACAGTTCCTTGTGGCCATGCTTATTTATTCTTTCATCCTGTTTTTTTCGTTTGTTCTTTTTGTTTAATTTCTCCTGTAATGCCTTCCAGTTCACCATTATTTTTCTTCTGACCCCTCCTTTATGCTGTTGAGCTCATCTACTGAGATTTTTATTTTGATTATGGCATTATTCATTTATAAAACTTTTATTCTTTATATCTTATCTCTTCTTTGCTGAGACTGTATTTTTGTTTAGGCCTTCTGTTTGTTACTTTATTCAGAATTGTTCATTGAAGCATTTTTTAATGGCTGCTTTAATGGTTTTTGTCAGATAATTCTAATATCTCTGTTATCTGGGTGTTTTGTATCTATTGTCTTTTATCCTTCGAGTTGAGATTTTTCCTGGTTCTTGTTAAGATGAGTAATTTTCTATTAAAGACTCTGCATCTTATTTAAATTATTATAGCTGGCTTTTCCTGACACCATTTCAGCAGTGGAAAAATTTGTAGCCATGTTATTGCCATCTTATAGTAGAAGTATAATTTTCACACTTGGTCATCCTTGACATCCAAAGAAGGGCTCCTCATTACTACTGAGGGGTGTTGGGAGTTCCAGCCCCCTGTATTGCTTCTGGGGACCCTTTGATAATGATGGTCTTATTACCACTGATGATGGTGAAAGTTCTTATTTTCTTTTGAAACCACCCCAGAGGGAAGAGGTAAGAGCACCGGTTTGAGGATAGAACTCCCATGTTTTCCACATGCTCTCCACTGATGCTATGTGGGGAGAGTCTTGTTACCAGCCAGCGGGGATGAACATCCCATCTTTCTCTGACGCTACTCTTGCTTAGTATGTTTGGGTACCTTGTTATAGCATCATGAGCTTGGAAATCTAGCTTCCCACTCATCCTTTATTGGTATGGGGTCCTAGTTTTTTCTGTGATGTTTAATTTAAGTAAAATGGTTCTTTTCTTTTCTTTCTTTTTTTTAAGACAGAGCCTCAGGCTGTCGCCTTGGTTAGAGTGCTGTTTCCTAGCTCACAGCAACCTCCAACTCGTGGGCTCAAGCAATTCTCTTGCCTCAGCCTCCCAAGAAGCTGGGACTGCAGGCACCTGCCACAACGCCCGGCTATTTTTTGGTTGTAGTTGTCGTTGTTGGGCGGGCCCGGGCTTGGTTCCAACCTTCCAGCTCTGGTGTCTGTGGCTGGCATCTTAGCTGCTTTCTAAGAGTTTTCTGTTTCTCTTTCTAAGAGTCTTTCCCTTTCCTGGTCCTTTGGCCCAAAAGAGCAGGCTTTTGTGGGGCTTTTTTCCTCTATACCTGTTGGCATGTATTGTTTGTCATCTTTTTTAGCTCTAATTCTAGGATATATGGAGTAACAATTAAATCCAGAGACTTCTAAGGTAGAGGACCCAGTGGATCCCCATTGCCTATAAGATAAAATATAAATTTCTCAATTCTGCTAACAAGGCCTTTTATTAACATGCATATATTTGCCTCTCCAGCTTTGTCTCTTGTTACTACTACCTTAGTTCCATAATCATCCTGCAGTTCCTTCACATGCTTTGTTTTTTTCCTTTTCTTTTACTCCCCTCCCTCCCTCCCTCCTTTCATTCATCTGTCTACCTACCTGTGTGTACCTTGTGTACCTTGTTGTATTGTGCTTAATAAATACTGTAGGTTATTTTTTCCCTACAAATTGAAGGCTTCCCTAACAACTGCCTGATAAGTGGACTGTAGGTCTTAAGAAAAAAAATGTACAAAATATCTTTAATGTTCCTCTACATTTTCTTGTTTTTAAGAGACAGAGTTTTACTTTGTTGCCCAGGCTAGAGTTCAGGCATGATCATAGCTTGCTGCAACCTCAACTCCTTCCTTCTACCTCAGCCTACCAAATCATGAACCACCACACCCATTTAATTAAAAAAAAATTTTTATAGGAAGGGGTATCACTGTGTTGCCCAGGCTAGTCTCAAACTCCTGACCTCAAGTGATCTTCCTATCCTAGATACTTCTTGAGCAAGATCTCTGTGTACACAAATACCCACCATTAATGACTTTATATCTTGTATTTTGCTATTGTAGTGTTTTCTAGTATTTTAAATCTAGAAAAATGTAGCAAATTTATAATTACTTATTTCTATTTATAACTTCTTAATATCTGCTTCAACATACTCTGAGTTACTAGAGGTTAAAAACAGTTTTTCTACTGTATTCCTAGTGCCAAGCTCAATGCCAGAACGGTATAACAGACATGTGTGTGTTGGGTTTTTTTTGTTCTGACAGTCTCCTTATGTCACCCTTAGTTGAGTACTGTGGCATCACAGCTCACAGCAACCTCAGACTCTTGGGCTTAAGCGATTCTCTTGCCTCAGCCTCCCAAGTAGCTGGGACTGCAGGCACCTGCTATAACACCCGGCTATTTTTTGTTGCAGTTGTCATTATTGTTTAGCTGGCCCGGCCAGGTTTGGACCTGCCACCCTGGGTGTATGTGGCTGGCGCTGTAACCACTGGGCTACAGGCACCGAGCCATGTGTGTTGGTTTATCTGCAGACAAAAGTAAAACCTTTTGTCTCATTTAGCATTTTTATATAAGAAACTAATGGGATTTTTTGTTGTCTAAATGAAATTTTTATTGTGATATAGAATATACTTTCAAAATCTTCATTCTTTTATTGCCTTAGTGTTGGAGAACTGTGCCTCCACATACTGTCTCTGTCTCTCCATCCTCAAACGTCTTGCTCAACAATAATGAGGAAGCCTAATTCCTCCCATTATGATTACAAGTAAAATCTCTCCATATCTCAGAATTACAAATCTTAGGAATAAGAACATAATGGAAAGCTTATTAAACTATTCTTTTGTAGATCAGGGAGATGCTTTGGTTCCTCTGACTCCATTCTGAGCCCCTTTTCCAATTTATTAGTGTTCCATTTTGAGTACTGTTTTAATCAGGCTGTTTTTCAGCTCTTAATTTCTACAGCACAGAGCATTTTTCTTGTCTTCCCAACTTTATCATCTCCTTCAAGACAAAGATAGTATTTTATATTTCTTTTATATGCTACACAGTACCAAGGAAATTGCCCCATATGTATTATGCTTTCATTAAATCCTCATTACTAAAAGTAATTATTTTAGAGTTCTAATAGCACCCATAAGCCAGAACATACTTGGTATGAGCTAACCCATTTTCTTTGTATAGCTTTTTCTCTTTGTTCACTAAAACTAGTTTTAATAACTGCATCTAAGTGTCATGGCTTATTTTGTTGAATGAAATACTTTTAATAGTCCCTGAGAATTTATTTCAAAGTTTTAGTCAAATTTATTTGTTACGAAAATAAAGGTTTCTCTGCTTTACCTGTTTATAGTAGTTGACTGAAGTTTAGAGCATCTCGTTTTTTTCTTGATTTGGGGTTTTTGTCTTTTGGGAATGCAAAATTCTTTTTTTCCAAATTACAAATGCTGTGCTTCTCTCCATATTGGAAGATTTTATAAAAAATTGGATGGGCTTATCTTTTTTAATACTACTTAATCTACTAAATTTCTTTTTGTATTTCTGATTATTACAGATGGTTTTTTAAAATAAATTATTTTGAGCTCTTTAAGCATTTTAAAAATGTCTAAAGTGTAAAACATGAAAATCTGACATGTATTTCTCTATTTAACAATTTCATTGTAAAGCAGCCAAAGTGAAATGGCTGGAGTGAACCTGTATTAAAATAAAACAATAAAACAATAAAATATCCATAAAAGCTGGTTACCCCATGTGACATACTTTGTTATAAACTTTCCACGATGCAGAAACTTTATGAAATATCTAACATTTTTGTTTCTAAAACAATTGAAAAGTCAGTAACTTAACAAAAAATTGAACATGTTGGGGAAAGACCCTTTAAAAGTTGAAAAAGCAATAAATGTAACATTTTATTACTTCAGATGGATTTTCTTTAACCATGAAATTGGATTAAAATGAACAAGAAAATGACAGGAGCCAGCTGCTTTACATGCTAAATTTGGACTTTAACAAAAGTAAATTATTATCTAGAGGTAAATTATTGAAATTTGAAACATGTTAAAAACTTTTAAACAGAAAAATATAATTTAAAAATGTTTGAAAAATTATAGTATAAGAAAGTTCCCATGTGAAATATTGCAATTAGAGAAAGTGATAAGATATAATTTTCTGAATATAAGAAAATGTGATCTGTACGATTAAATATCCAGTGATCTTTTGTTTTCATCATGTAAAACATTGATTAAATGATAGTATTAAGATAATATAAAAACCAGTTAATTATAATATTTAACATTTAATCTTCATTTAATCTTCAAATGTTAGAATCTAACAATATAAATATAATTAGAGCTTCAAAAGAGCTGTGTTTGAAATAAACTTATAAATGTATGGCACTGGTAAATTATTTTGATTATGGAACCTAGAACCATTTAGTGCATGATACACTAATACATTTAAAGTGATTTTTAGACTACAGAAATTGTCTACACAGATTAAATGCTCTTCTGAGTTGGAGTAACATTTCATTAACACATTTAAACAATATGAAATTCTTCATGTATTTCATTCAATGTAGAAATGAATCACTTGAGGATCTTGTATAGATTTTGATTCATTAGGTCTGAGGTGTGGGGCCTGAGATCCTGTGTACATGTATTTAAGTTCCTAGAAGGTGCTGATGCTGCTTGCATGGGGATAACACAGGAAAGTAGTATAAAGAATAGAAAATATCTAGAATAGAATTAGCAATGAGTATGTTTAGATTTCTGTATTTTCATTGACTTTAGTTCGCTAAATTTATTTTAATTTCATTTCTCTTCATTTCTTTTCTTTCTTTCTTTTTTTTTTTTTTTTTTTTTTTCTTTATATTTTTTTAGAAAGGATATTACTCTTGCATCTAGGATGAAGTGCAGTGGCCTGGTAATAGCTCACTGTAGCCTGGAATTCCTGGGCTCAAGCAATTATCCTGCTTTAGCCTCCCAAGTAGTGAGGACTACAGGCCTACCAGGGCTGGATAACTTTTTTTTACTTTCTGTAGAGACTGGTCTTGAACTCATGGACTGGTCTTGAACTCATGGACTCAAGTGATCCTCCTGCCGTGGCCTCTTCAAAGCACTGAGATTACAGGCATGAGCTACTGTGTCCAGCTGCTAGTTTACTTTTGATACCAGGAATAGTTCCTATGAATGTATTACATTTTGGTTAAATACAAGGTTGTTTTGTTTCATAATAACCCTTCTGATCTGATCATGTTGAACATTATTTAATACATTACTTTGTAAGTGGGCAAGGTTAATGTAAGATTTCCTACTCTCTAGGCCTTAGCTCTGGTACTCACTTAGCAGTGTGATCATAGGCAAATTATTAAACTTCTGAGTTTCTTCATATTAAAATGGAAGAGCTGGTTTAGATAAGAGGTTTTCAGATACTTTTAGAAATCAGAGTTTATTTTTCAAATAAACAGGGGTAAATCAGGCTGAGTGACCTGGAACCCCAATGTTAGAGGCAAAACTGTCTTAAAATTATTTGACTAACATCAGCACAAGGCTGGTTACCAATAATAGAGATAAAGATGTCTTATTTTGTTTGGAATCTAAACTAATTTAATGAATAGAACTTGTTCGCTATTTTTGGAAGCATGATCTTTTTGTCCTAATGGATATGGAAGACATTTCTGTACATAAATTTTGTACATCTTCATACTGGTTATATGCCATTTACTTTCTTTACAGTGAACTCGTGTGCATTTAATTTGTCATGAGTTGTGCTGGTTATGTGATATCACCAGACCTAATATCAAAATCAGAACATTTCTTTGAAAAAAATTGTAGTTATTTTAAACCTTGGGTTCAATCATTTGCTTTTTTTTTTTTTTTAACAAATATTAATAGAAATATCATCTTTTGTTTTTAGATTCAAGTCATTTGGAACAGCAACTTGAAGAAGCTAACTCTGTGAGGCGAGAACTAGATGATGCTTTTAGACAAATCAAGGCTTACGAAAAACAAATCAAAATGTTACAACAAGAAAGGGAAGATCTAAATAAGGTAAAAATATGATTAGATTTAGTTTTTTCTGCATTCTTAAAATCTTGCATAATTAGAATACTTGAAAGCATTCATAATTAATATATAGTATATTTTACCTTTAAAAAGTTAGTTTAAAAATTTAAGAATTATTTTGGTATATGTAATTTGATTTAGCACTTTAAAATTTTTAATTTTTATGTTCTTAAGGCTCTTAAGTTCAGAATCTTTTGTTCTTTTGGAAAGTTAATAATCAAAGGACTTGATTAAAGGTGAACATTATTGAAAACAATGAGAAATAAAAGAACAGTATAATCTGTTTAGCTTCTATAGAAATTAAAATACAAAAAAAATTAAAATACAGACATGTTTTCATTATAACTTGCTGATGTGAATATTCTCAAAAGATTATAATATAAAATTTCTTCAATGTGTTAATTATTTTAAAAAATGTAGCTATCTTTCAAAGCAGCATGGATTAAACAAGGTGAAATTATTTTCATAAGAACTTTGTGTAACACATCATCAGAAAAATTTAGTAACAGCTAAGACTCTCTACTACAGCCCAATAGGGTAAATAATATTCAAGTGCTAGAAAATATTTTACTTGAACCACATGCTGTTAAACACTCTAGCTTTCATTAGCAAACAAACAAAAAGAAATGTTGGGACTAATAACAGACAGCACAAACAAGAAATCAGTACTTAGGGCATAGTATATATTATATTTAATGATATAGTATATATAACACACTGATAATAGAAAAAGTCCTTCTAAGGAAGATGTATAAGTCTTGTTGCTAGGGAAAAATAGAGGTAATTAAAAATAAAACAACCTTTAGCTAATGAATACAATCAAAAGGATCAACAGAGAAAACTATTAAAGATTAGATTGGATTAGATTAGTACATTTTTTACTTTCTGCTTAAGGCAATTGTAAGCATTGTTTTATAAAGAGCCCTTTAAATCATGACCAATTGAATGATATTTGTCATTTAAAACAGATGTTCTATTTGTTTTATTAGTACTATAGCATATTAGTGTTTACTATTTTGTTTTTATTGGTAGGATTACTCAGCCCTATTTGGTTAACACAGTAAGGATGAAAATTTGATATCTAGATTGATAATGAATGGGTATTTTGCTAATTTTTAATAAGTTTTAATATTAATCTTTTTTCATAAATTTTTAGAAGAGGATAGTGCTGTAAACAAACACATCATACCAGTAAAGAACCGTGATTTGTTTAATATCACATAGGCAGTAGAAAGGGAGTCTCTATTCTCTTTTTTTATAGTAGCCATTCTAATACGTACGAGGTGACATCTCATTGCTGTTTCTGGTTTTCATTTCACTGATGATCAGTCAGTGATGTTGAGCACCTTTTCATATACCTACTGTCCATTTGTAGAATGAATTACAGAAAAGTCCGTTCAGGTCCTTTTCCCATTTTTAAATTGGGTTAGCAAGTATTCCAATTTTTTTATGATAATGCCAAATAATTTTCTAAATATAAAGTGTACCAATATATTCAGCAATATTTCATATTACCTGCTTCATTAGTTTTGGCCAATCTAGTCTAAATTGAGATTTTTAGCTCTAAAGGGATGTTTTATTGTGGTCTTAATTTGCATTTCCCTAATTACTAATGAGGTCAAGTATCTCTGCATATGTGTATTTACCATATGTATTTCCTTTTCTTTGAAATACCACTTAATAGCCTTCTACATTGTTCAGTATGTTGTTTGCCTTTTTCTTATTGATTTGTAAGAATTTTGAAAAATTTTGGATGTTCTGATCTTTTGTCAGTCATGTATGTTACACCTAACTCTCAATAGCTTTTCTTGTGTTAATACTTTGTGGCATCTTGATGAACAAAGTTCTTAGGCTTAATGTAATCAACTTTTGTATTATTATGGTTAGTGCATTTGCTAGCTTATATAAGAACTCTGCGATAACAAAAAATACTCCTAAATTTTTACCTTGAAGTGTTGAAGTTTGATTTTTATATTTATGTATTTAATCCACCAGAAATTCATATTTGTGTATCATGTGAGATAAGGATCCAACTCCACTTTTTTTCCAGGAGGCTTACTAGTTCATTTACTAAATAAGCCCTGCTTTCCCTGGTGATGGGCAGTGTCACCTCTGTTATGTCTCACATTTCCATATATGCATGGGTCTGTATCTCTTCCTTGAAAACTGTGATGGAATTTTGGTTGAAATTACCTTGACTTTATGGATTAATATTGGGGTAATTGACATCTTTTATAATATTGAATCTTTTACATTCTTACTGTCCATTTTCTTATTCTGAACATGGATTTCAAATTATTTTTATTATTTATATACAGCAAATAATGACGACATAGCTTCTCTGTGCACCAGTTCTTAGCTCTGGGGTGAATCACCGAGAGCTGGGTAGATAAAACCCTACCCATATGCAGTTTGTATTGTAAACAAGGACCCCCCAAAAAAGTTACTCAAGCATTTATATGTATAGAGGCAAATGCTTCTGCTTTTACCCATTATCTGAGTCTCCTTGGAAATCTAAAAAAAGGGATCTTGAGTTCTTTCTCTAACTCTAAAGTTTAAATGAATCATTGCAGTAGAAAGATATGTTCAGAGACATATGGACAGAAATCCCTTGGTCTAGGCTCTTAAACTCTCTTCAGCCCCACCTTGAAATGTAAAATGTGAGAGAGGGTAAATCCGGGTGGATTGCTGGAGTTCATGAGTTCAAAACCAGCCTGAGCAAGAGCGAAACCCCATCTCTAAAAATAGCCAGCTGTTGTGGCGAGTACTTGTCCTCCCAGGTACTTGGGAGGCTAAGGCAAGAGAATCACTTGAGCCCAAGAGTTTGAGGTTGCTATGAGCTGTGACACCCTGGCACTCTACCCAGGGTGACACAGTGAGAATCTGTGTCAAAAAAATTTTTTAAGAAGGCTATTCCTATCATATTGTATACATTACTTATTTATTTGAAACAGAGCCTCAATTTCTCGCCTTTCTGCTGCTGCTGTCTGTTGAAAAGGGTGTGTAAGACAAATGCTCTGTTTCTGAAAACATTGAAAAAACAGTGGGGAAAAATAGTGGGGTCTGCAGGTTCTTCCCACCACTAAAGATGGTGAGATTTTATTAACTATTACTTTGTTAGGTATTCTGTTCTTCTTAAAATAATTTTGATACATTGTATTTTTATAGGCATTTGTTCCTTTCATAAGTTAACAAATTTATTGATGTAGAGTTTTTCATTGTATTTTCTTATTTTTTTTATCAACTCTAGATTTATTGTTAGAGTCTGTTTTTCTTAATTTCTCTGTACTTTCATGTTTGTTCCCTTGGTTCACCTCTCCAGATGTCTTATGTATTATTTTCTCAAAGAGCCAACTTTTACCTTTGTTGATCATCATTATTCTTTCATTTCTATTTTATTGGTTTTTGCCATTATCTTTAGTATCTTCTTTATATTACAGGGGAGGATAGTGTTCTGTCTGACTGCTCAATGAAGTTCAGTCTCATTAAATTCCAACTCCCCCACCTCTTCCTTTTTAAAGACAGAGTCTTGCTCTGTGACCTCGGGCTGAAATGCAGTGGCCCAGTCATAGCTCGTTGCAGCCTTAAACTCGTGGGCTCAGGTCACCCTCCTGTCTCAGTCTCCTAAGTAATTGGGATCATAGGTGCATGCCACCACGACCAGCTAATTTTTTAATTTTGTAGAGATGGAGTCTTGTTATGTTGCCCAAGCGTGTCTTGAACTCCTGACCTCAATCCTGCCACGTTGGCTTTCCAAAGTGCTGGGATTATAGGCATGAACCACTGTACCCAAAAATCATTTTTGTCTTTTCTGTATAAGTATTTCAGGCTTTACGTTTCCCCTGAAGCACAGCTTTTACTACATCTCCAAATTTTAGTATATACTAAACATTTTATTTTTGTATTTTTAATTTTTTATTAAAATATTTTAATATCCTTTATGATTTTTCTCATTGACCAAGTTCTCTGTTTTTAAATTTGCAGTGTATGGAGTTTTATCTTTCTGTTGATTTCTAATTTAATTGCAGTATTATTAAAAACCTGGCTCTATATGATCTGTTCTTTGAGATCTTCTGAGACTTGTTTCATGACCTAGCTTATTAATTGAGCTTTTCAAATCTTCTTTATATTCACCAATTTTTTAAATCTTGATTTGTCTATTAATGATTAAAAAAATTGAAATTTTTCACTATGGTGATGTATTTACAAATTGTTTTCTGAAGTTCTTAACAGTATCTTTTTCATGTATTTTGAAGCTACCTTACAGGTATTGACCACCTCCATTTGTTAACCAGTTGGTTACAGTCTCTTGGGTGGTCAACTTACGGAGGGTCTACTGTATTTTTACTTTTCCTTTTTAATTTTCAAGATGGAGAATAAGCGATTTGTATTTTTTCCCCTTCTGATTTCCTTTTTTTTTTTTTTTTTTTAATTTCTCTTTGGTGTTGCCCAGTTTCATTCTTAAGCATTTCTGAGTTTCGTGGGTTTTTTTCTTTGTTTTTCTTGCTTCATAAACATAGAGCCTCCTAAATTAATAGATTCAAGTCTTTAGTTTTAAGGCATTTTTGTTTTCATTTCTAAATGTTCCATTAAAGTTCTTCTATAAACTGCTTGTTCTCTTTTGGTCTTTCCCCATATTCCCGTTTTTATGATTTCCTTTTTATGTTTTTTCAAACTTTTCATACATAGCAATTTGATGTCTAATGATTCTAATACCCCAATACCTTTGGTGATTATTTTTATTTATTGTTTCTGGTTTTATTTACTGTTGTTTGGTGATGGTTCTCTGGGTATTTGGAAATCTATGGTTGTGAGCCGTTTGCTTTTAATATGTGAAAAATTCAGGTTTCATTGAGGTTTTTTTCCCCATAAGGAGACTTGGATTTCTTTTGCTTAGAGGCAGGTAGCTGTATTTACTGACCTGCACGCTTGAGCCACTCTCTTAAGTTTCTCACTCTAAGCAGAGAGTTTCAGATTTGTTTCTTTTCTCCTAGTTTCTGGCTTAAGGCTTAGTCTTCAAATCAGGAGCAACCCTGCAACCCAAGTTTGTTTTTTGTTTTGTTTGATT
Organism: Loris lydekkerianus; assembly: GCA_963574355.1. NCBI lineage: Eukaryota > Metazoa > Chordata > Mammalia > Primates > Lorisidae > Loris > Loris lydekkerianus. Next base: position 16,569 of record CAUYPK010036101.1, read on the forward strand.
TGTTTTGTTTTGTTTTGTGTTTGTCGTCATTTGTAGTCTTTTAATGTTAAAAAAAAAAAAAAAAAAAAAAACTCACAAATATTTATTAAATTTCACAGTAATCTTTATTTTGACCATCCTATCTTACCTTCCTACATTCTTTACTCCTTTGTGGAAACTAAGGTTCTGTAAGATGTACCAGCATCTCATTGCATTTACCATATTAGCCTAAGAATTGAGACCGTAAGCAGGGCACCACGCTGTTAATATCTGTTCAGAAGTAGTTCATTTCTTTTAATTTTGTCCTGAAGTGAATAATTTTGGCTCTTCTTGACTTTGGTGGCCATATTTGGTTTCTAGATGCAGAATTGGTAACTTATATTCTTTTTACAAAACTGTAGGAACTAGTCCAGGCTAGTGAGCGATTAAAAAACCAATCCAAAGAGCTGAAAGACGCACACTGTCAGAGGAAACTGGCCATGCAGGAATTCATGGAGATCAATGAGCGACTAACAGAATTGCACACCCAAAAGCAGAAACTTGCTCGCCATGTCCGAGATAAGGAAGAAGAGGTGGACCTGGTGATGCAAAAAGTTGAAAGCTTAAGGCAAGAACTGCGCAGAACAGAAAGAGCCAAAAAAGAGGTTAGTAGTCAGGCAAATTTTATAGTGCCCATGGGATAGTGATTAAAGCTGCTTTTTGAGACTAGTTGAATAATACGTAATTTTTTTATTTAATTTTTTTCAAGTTATTTTATAGTTTGATAATTACTGTGAATTTCAATATTAAGGTAAAATCGTAAGGATTTATTTGAAAAAATTATAACCATGAAATCTGCTTTTTTCATTTTATTTTAAAGCTGGAAGTTCATACAGAAGCTGTAGCTGCTGAAGCCTCTAAAGACCGGAAACTACGTGAACAGAGTGAGCACTATTCTAAGCAACTGGAAAATGAATTGGAGGGACTGAAGGTACTTTTTAATTTCATATTTATGAAGCCTAATGAATGTTCTTCTCTTCAGGCATGATAGGAATATTAGCTTTTGTGCTCTATTCAATGTAGAGTGACCTAGCTGCTCTACAAACCTAGTATTTTTAATTCCCCCTCTTACCAGTAGGAAGCTGATAAAGAAAAGGCAAGCCTACGTTTGGTACAGAATAGGAATCTTATCAGGAAGGAGTTAGAATGTTTATGAAGGATTGTCTGCCTGAACAAGATGTACTGGTGATCTGCATGAAGGTCTTCGTTAGATACCTAGACTCTCTATCTTGTACATGACTCAGGGATAGCTTTGCTGACACTTATGTTGTATGGTATGAGATGATAATCAGCATTGCAAGAGAAATTACTGTTTAATATCTAGACTCAGACTACCTAGTTTTTTGTTTTATTTTTTATTTTTATTTATTTTTTTATTTTTTTATTATAGATAAAAATATGCACCATAGATGTGGCCCGACCCATTACCCTCCCTCCACCAAAACCTCCCCCCTCCCTTCCCCTTCCTTTCCCCATAGTCTTGTGGTATAGTTGGGTTATAGCCTTCATGTGAAAGCTATAGTTTAGCTTCATAGTAGGGCTGAGTACATTGGATACTTTTTCTTCCATTCCTGGGATACTTTGCTAAGGAGAATATGTTCCAGCACCATCCATGTAAACATGAAAGAGG
>CAUYPK010036103.1:0-28538 GCA_963574355.1 Loris lydekkerianus
TTCACATGAAGGCTATAACCCAACTATACCACAAGACTATGGGGAAAGGACCAAGGAAGGGGAAGGGAGGGGGGAGGTTTGGGTGGAGGGAGGGTAATGGGTCGGGCCACATCTATGGTGCATATTTTTATCTATAATAAAAGAAATATAAATGCCATAAAATTTAAATATAAAAGTTGTCACAGATCCTCAGTTTGGGAAAATAAAGTCATTATATATATTTGAGGGGGGGGGGTGGATTTTTTTTTTTTCAAGTTGAGTCTCAATCTGTCACCCTGGGTAGAATTCTTGGTGACATGGCTCACAGCAACCTCCTCAAGTCCTGGGCTCAAGCGATCCTCTTATCTTAGCCTTCAGAGTAGCAGATACTATAGGTACCTGCAACAATGCTGGCTAGTTTTTCTATTTTTTTTTTTTAATGGAGAGAGGGTCTTGCTCTTGTTCATGCTGGTCTCGAACTCCTGAGCTCAAATCAATTCACCCACCACAGCCTCCTAGAGTGCTACTATTACAGGTGGGCATAATGCATTAAATACAATAAATTCTCCCCTCTAGCTAAGTTCTTTTAAGTCCGTACCACATTTTCTAAATGTATCACACTGACAGATTTGGATAACACCAATTTGGGTTAAACATATATGACACTGAAACACTAAATTTGTTTTTTGTTATTTTGTACATGGCAGTTGTTTTATTTTATAGTAGGAATAAATATAAATATGACATGTGTTAGTATAAATTACTATAATTTTCCCCAAAGTACTTATCTATTTAAAAGTATCTGAAATAATTCAATAATTGTATATTAAGCAACAATTTAACCTAGTGATGGATATGAATGTGCATAACTAATATAAATAAAAACATGAAAATCTTCCAAACTAATGCATTTATTCTTTATTGACCTATCTTTAAAACTTTATTATAGAAAATTAAACACTTAAACACAATATTATTATTGTAACACTTTTTAAGTAAGTAATGTTTTACTAATAGTACAGTTGGAATGAAATTTTTGAAAGTTTTAATTTTAAATTCATATTGTCTCAGAAAGGTTTACATAAATCATATGTCCTATTGTGGACTGAATTTTATCCCCACAAGACTCATAGGTTTAAGTCCTAGTTCCCATTTGTGCCTATACTTTGAAATAAGGCCCTAAAATAAGCACTTAAGATTAAATGAGACCGGGAAGGTAAGGCTCAATCCAATATTACTTATGTCCTTGTAACAGAGAGAGACACACCAAGGATGAACCTGTGCAGAGGAAATTGGTCAAAGAAGGACGTTGGTCTACAAGCCAGGAAGAGGGCTCTCACAAGAAACCAAATCTACCAACACCTTGACTTTGGACTTCCATCCTCTAGAACTGTGAGAAATAAATTTCTCTTGTATGTGGTATTTTGCTGTGACACTCCCCAAGGATTAATATCATGGCCTTTTGACAGGTAGTTAGGTTGTGAAGGCCCCACCATCATAAATGGATGAACGCCATTATCCACTGATGGAGCCAGTTTCTTCCTCTTGCTCTTCTGTGCTCTGCCACACGAGGAGAAGCATCCTTTTCTTCTGGAGGACACTGTTTTAAGGGGCCATTTCCAAAGTGAAGCGCAGCGCTCACCTGGTGCCAACAACTTGATTTTGAACTTTCCATTCTCCAGAAAAATGACAAATAAATCTCTCTTCTTTATGAATTACCTAGTGTGTGGAGTATTATTATAGAACCGCAAAACAGAATAAGACACTCATCCATCACCTGGATAAACGAACTATGGTACATCCATATATAGTGGTTTATTGTATGTGTTAACTTGACTGGTCTGAGAGATATCTCGATGGCTGTTGAACCATTATTTCTGGGTATGTTTTCAAGGGCAATTGCAGAAGGGATTGACATGTCAGTGTGCTGAAAGAGGGAGGACCACCCTTAAAGTGTATGGGCACCACCCAATTGTCTGAAAGCCTCCTGAGACAAGTCACTGAAAGAAAAGAGATTCTTTTCCTTCTGAAGTAGGAAACATTTTATGCTACTGCTCTTGGACATCACACTGTGGATGCTTTTGGACTCTGGGACTTGTACTAGCCGTCTCTTAGGGGCTCTCAGGCTGTTGTCCTCAAACAGGAGGCAGCGTCATCAGCTTCCTTATTTCTTCCTTAGTTCTACAGACCAGGCCCTGATACCAGCTTCACTGATGCTCTAGTTTGCAAATGGCCTGTGGTGCGACTTCTGAGCCTTCAATATCATGTGAGCCAATTTCATTGTGAACCAAATACATTTCATTGTGTATTCATTATGAGAAATTAGTAGTGTACCATAAAGTGGAACACTACACAGTACTGAAAAATAAATTAATGAAACAAATTACAACATAGATAAATCTCATATCATTATGCTGAATGAAAGAAACTAGAGAAAAATAAGTATAGTCTTCTGGGCCTTATATATCTACAATTCTAGAAAACATAGCCTAATATATAGTGACAGAAAATAAATTGAAGTTTCAGAGAAAGGGTCCAAAAGGGGTGATGGAAAGGGCTTCAAAAGACATGAAGAAACTTTCAGAGGTGATGAGTACATTTATTGTTTTCATACATATTATGTTTGTCTCCATACATATTAAATTGTATATTTATGTGTTTATTGCATGTCAGTTACATTTTAATAAAGTCTTTAAAAATATATGTGGAGAAATACTATCCTATGTACATCTCCTAATCGTTTTTATCCATGATGATCTGTTTAACCAGCCTGCATAAAATGAGACCCTAGATTTAGTCTTTAGGTCACCATTCGCTACATAGCTATGGACTCATATATGTAACAATTTACCAACTGAATATAACATAGCTCTTATCTTTTACACATGTTAAATAAAACATTTTTTCTTTAGTTAGCATCTCAAACTACATCAAATGACATTAATATCAAAAACCCAGTAACTAAAGAACAATATTGAGGGAACTGTCAAATTCTTTCCCTTCTCTCTGCCAAGAATTTTAAGTAGCTGAGATTTTGCATGCAAAGACTTTCAGGATCTTGCCTTTAATCTCCAGCTGTTATGTCTTCTTTTCTTAAGTTAATTTTCAAAGTTTAATAAACAATTATTTCCTTCCTGAACTTGCTAGACTCTTCTCTAACACATGCGTCAGTACATGTTGTTTCATTTGCTTATAAGTGTGCCCTTTTCATTCTTTTAAAGTCTTAACCTAATGCAACTTTCTTCATGACTTTGCTTCCTGTGCCCCCTCATCACTTCCAAATCTTTCACTGACTTAAGAGTTCCTTTTCCTGTGGGCTCACGATGGCAAGTAAATATCGTCGTTTTATGAAATTTGTTATTTTATCATATTTGTTCAGAGTCAATTCCAAACTTTTTTTCAAGAACAGAACATGTGGATGCATTTTAAATTTTACATTGCTAATGCTCAACAGAACACTGGGCATATATTTGTTATGTAATGACTTAAGTAATGTGAATGAATGAGCAAGATAATTGGCCCTCAGGTAATAATTCTTCTACTTGCACAGAGAGGGCTTGTCTAGCTTAAATATTTCCTTTGTTCTCTGTAAGCATAAAGAGACAAATTTCTTTAAAAAAAATGGCACTTTTATTTATTTGGCAGAAAACACCAATCTTATCTGGAATCATATTAAAATGAAATGTCCTTCAGAAACCATGTGTGTAAGAAGTAATGTTTGGTCTAATGAATTCTAGTGAAGAGAAAGCCGGATCGTAATGATACATGGTGGCCTTTCCTTTGGTGAGCGATATGATCAACTGAAATGGACCTGAAAAGATTTGTATCTGAACATGGATTAGGAGGAACTTTTTCACCCCTCAAATCCTACATCCAAGAAAGCACTGCCCATACAAACTCTGATCAATAAAGTAAGCCCTGATTACTGAAATTAAGGATGCATAATTAACATTTGAATTAAAAGGTCTGACAGTTAAATTCATGAACTTACCGCCTTGTGCTTACTTTGGCTGCACTGTACAAACAACTCAGGAAGGTTTCATAACATTGGTGCATCAGGATCTCACAGTTGTGTTAATCTTGATGAGTGGCATTCGTTATTGTTGTGTGTTCTGTATACCATCACAAAGAATGTCAGAGCTTGAATTAGAGCAAGGAACAAATACTAAATTTTGTGTTAAATAGGTAAGAGTGGAAGTGAAATCAGAGACATGTTATTCCATGCATGATAATGGGGGATAATGCTCTGAAGAAACCATCAGTGTAAAAATAGATTAAAAGTTTTTCTGAAGGGAGTGAAAGCATCACTGATTAAGAGAGGTCAGGGCGGCCAGTGATGAACAGAATTGATGAAAACATTGCAAAAATTCACTATTTTGTGTTTTCAAATAATTGACTGACTATGAAAAGCATAGCACACCAAATATAAACATCAGCAGAGATATAGGAAGGGAAATTTTAACTGAAAATCTAGGCAGGAGAAAGAAGTTTGCAAAAATGGTCACCAAGTAGCTCACTGACAAACAGAAGCAAAGGAGAATTGAAGTTTGCCAAGATCTTTTAGAAAGAGAAGATTGTGTTTTGTGCCATGTTATCACTGGTGATGAAACACAGGTGTACCAGTAGGACCCTGAAATAAAGTGTCATAAAGTGTCAGCCAATACTCTGCAACACAGAAAGTTCCACCAGTACAAATCAAGAGCCAAAAACAATCTCACTGACCTCTTTTGATATAGAGAAATTGTACATTATGACTTTCTACCAACTGGACAAACAGTTAATCAAGTTTACTATTTGGAAGTGGTGAAAAGGCTGTGAAAATGTTAGAAGAAAAAGACCTGAGCTTTTTGCCAACAATCCACAGGTCTTGCATCTCGACAAAGAACCAGGTCACATGACACAGTTTGTGAGGGAGTTTTTAGCTAGTAAACAAATATTGGAACACTCTCTCTACATACCTGGTCTGTCCCCCAATGACTTATTTCATTACACCAAGAGAAGAGAAATATTGAAAGGAAGACATTTTGATGACATTCATGACATCAATGTTAATCTGATGACAACTTTGATGGCTATTCCACAAAATTATTTTCAAAATTTCATTGAAAGGTATACTGGGTACTGGTGTCAGTACATAGCTTCCCAAGGGAAATACTTCAAAGATGACCATGGTGACATTCAACAATGAGCTATATAACACTTTCTCTTGGATGAGTTCGCAAATTTCATTATCAGATTGTGTAGATTAATAGGAAATTTATTCACTAGGTAAAATTGTGAATGTCAGGGATCATATTAATTTTTAACAGCATTATAAAACGATGTATATTAAATTTTCTATTTCCCAATGGCTACTTACTTTGTGTTTTATATAATTATTCACTCAGGATGCTGTAGTGAATCAGAAGAATTAATGATTCCTATTACCAAATCATAATTTAGTGGTTTGGAAGCTAACTAATCACAAAAGGAAGTCTAGCCTATAAAAATGTTCTTTCTTTTCCTGTTCTGCCTCTTCCTTTTTTCCTTCTATTTCTTCTTATATTTTTCCTCTTCCTCATTATATCTTCATCATCATCATCAATATTTTACCATAAATAGTCATAATAGATTACTTTTGTTTTTGTTTTTTTAAGATGAAGTCTCACTCTCGGTAGAGTGCAGTGGAGTAACAGCTCACAGCAACCTCAAACTCTTGGGCTTTAGTGATTCTCTTGCCTCAGCTTCCCATGTATCTGGGATTATAGGTGCCTGCCACAACACCTGACTACTTTTTTGTTGTTGTAGTAGTCATTGTTGTTTATTTTACATTTTTTAAAAACTTAGAAATGATTACGTTTTGCTTCAATTTAGATTTCACCATTCATTTCATTGTATATTTTAGAACTACATTGACTATAATATGCTTGTAAATTTTTTTTAACATTTTTAGCCAGATAAAATTATTAGATATAATTCATAAAATTAAATATTGAAAAATATGATTTTCTAACACATATGTGTATTAAATAATTTACTTCCTAAACACATAATTTAGGAAGTAGAGAGTAAAATGGTGGTTATCAGAGCATGGGGCAAGGAGGTAATACTGCTAAAAGAATCCAAAATTTCAGTAGGTAGCAATTATCTCAAGAGATTTGTTTTACAACAGGGTGACTATAGTTAAGAAAATTATATTGCATTATCGAAAAATACTAAGAAAGTAGATCTTAAAAGTTCTTACCACCAAAGTGACCATTTTATGAGGTAACACATATGTTAATTGCCTAGATTTAGCCATTTCACAATATCTATGCATGTGTGTATACATAAAAACATGTATTTCAAAATAACATGAAGACAAAAAAATGCATAAAATTGTGTTCATCAATTAAATTTTAAAGGAGAGATAATTAAAATATGAATAATTGCAGTAAACAATATACTTCATGAAATTTAAAGGGCAATTAGAACGTCACACAAACATGTGCACATGCACTTATGTAGACCCACACACATACATATATATGTCACAGACAAGTTCTAAATTATTATGAAGTAATTGCTTTTCTAAAACTTGTAATTGACTTTAAGTTTCTTGGGGACTGTATTATGTAAGATGAATACATACGCACCGAAGACACTGTTCAGATACATGGTATCTGAAGAATTCATGAAACAAAAAATAGTTCCTTTGAATACAAAATCATTCAGAATGCAAAAACAGCAATTCTAACTTGACATTTAGGAATGATAAGACTTTCGCAATAAATGTGATATAATTTTGAGAACTGTTTGTTGTTTTCAGGTCGATATACTTTGTTGACAATAAAATATTCTGAAAGGAAGGAATTTACTGTAAAAGAAAATTCTTTGTTCTAGTGAGGTATAGAAAGTGAGTCTCATCAAACAGTGAATCCACAGACAAATGTATTCCATCTCCTTGATGTTATGCATGACTGAGTAACTTATTTTAAAAGTGTATTGTTTTGGGTGTTATTCTATCCCAAATAATTCAAGCAAAAATACAAAGAAGGTACGATACCTTATGTTTTCCTTGGATATTTTTATGCAACACTGTTAAACCACCTGTTTACAATGAATGACTTTTATGGATTTTCTTATGTTGTTCTATTTTTTAATTTGCTTTTATTGTTTTAAAATACATGTAACTTAAAAATTTCCACCTCAACTACTTTAAGTATTATTATGTATATTCATAATATTATGTAATCAGCACTAGCATCTGTCTCCATAACTATACTCATCTTGTAAAACCGAAACTCTATGTTCATCAAATAATAACTCCATATTCCTTCTGCTTTCCAGCCCTGGAAAACACCATTATACATTATGTGTCTATAATTCTGACTACTATATGTACTTCATCTGATTCATATATGTAGAATCATCAAGTATTTGCATTTTTGTGAATGGCTTATTTCTTTTATCATAATATCCTCAATATTGATCCATGTTTTAACATAAGTCAGAATCCCTTTCCTTTTTTAGGTGGAATAAAATTTCATTGCCTGTATTTAATCTATTTCTCTTATTCATTCATCTGTTTATGTATAGTTAGGTAGCTTCCATATTGCAGCTATTGTAAATAATGTTACAAACATAGGTTTACAGGTATGCTATTAAGAGCCTGATTTCAGTTTTGGGAGGACATGCATTTATACACATAAATGGAGTTGTGGGATTATACAGTTATTCCATTTTTAATTTTTTGAGGAACCAGCACACTATTTTCCATAATGGCTGTGCTTAACCACAGTGTATAGTCATCTAATTTCTGCAGCCTCCACCAACACCTGTCATTTTCTGTTTTTTCAATAGTAGTCATTAGATGGATATGAGGTGGTTTCTCACAGTGGTTTTGATTAGCATTCCTCTAGTGATTAATGATGTTGACTACCTATTATGTGATTATTGCTCATTTTTGTATCTCTTTTGGATAAATGTCTATTCACAAACTTTGCCTAGTTTTGAGTAAAGTTGTTGTTGGTGTTTGCTGCTGAGTTTTATTTGCAGTGGATACATTCTAGTTATCAACCTTTATCTGATACACAATTTTGAAATATTTTCCTCCACTCTATGGGTTATCTTTTTATTGTGTTGATGATTTCTTTTCATGAACCAATATTTTTAATTTTTGTGAAATTCAATTTGTCTATGTGTTATTTTGCTGCCTGTCCCATTGGTGCTACTTTTTGTTTTGGTGCGACATTTTAGAATGAAAACGTAGCAAGTACTCATGCATACACATAACACCTAAATTATGAACTATGAACTTGGGTCTGTAGACTGGTGCATTATTCAAATCCGAGCATGGATTAATGAAAGACAGGAAAAATTTGACCACACATCAGTCATAAACTATCAGAAATGTCCTTTCATGTCATTTCTCTGTTAAATATGTATATGGAGGTTGAGAAGAATGTGGAAAGAAAATTTGGGGACTTGGTTATTAAAGATGATATAAGATTCTAGATACCTCTTTAATGTTATTTAAATGTTTACTACCTAAACAAATGCAGTGAATAATAAGTTGTCATTTTTATGGGAATGATGGAATAATGCATCCTAGCCTGCAGGCCAAATTCAATTCACACATAAGTTTGGTGTGCTTTGTATGGATGTAATTCAAACAATATTTTTAAACAAACAAACAAAAGTATTGTTTCACATTCTAAAAATATGCACATTCACTTTTCTTTAAAGAAACAGAAGGTTTTTCCAAGGTAATTAGGTGGAAAGCACCTGCACCTATTCAAAGGAGTGGAATAGTCATGAGAAGAGAGCCTTCACACCTGACTTTTTCATGCCCATGCTTTTTTTTTTCTTAAGTAGGGAAGATTTCCATCTCTTAGTGTGCAGGGCAAACAATTTGAATGGTAATGAGCCCAGTTTGTTGTGCCAATTACCAACATGGATGTAATTTAGTAATTACTTAATAATGAGGCTGCTAAGTCTAAGGACCTGTGCTTGACACGTCAGGTAAAGTTCAAATTAATAACTGATTTTGAGATTATACTTTTCTGTCCAAATTACTTAATAATATAAAGGAGGTAGGGAGAGAGAAAGAGTGAGCACTTTAATTAAATGAATAAGAGCCAAAATCTAAGAGATCTTTTTCAGAACAAAAATCTAGATAATTAAGCCTTTGACTTGATGAATTTTTAATAACTTAAGGTAGTAACTATGTATATGTAGGTATACTTTTCTGATGACTTTAAATGCAGTCATCAAATAGCTTCCTAAGTCTAAGAGTATTATGCTTTAACAATAAAAGAGCTATGGAATTAAAAATATTAAAAATATTCGCTATACTCCAGAAATAGACTGAAATCCTGTGCTCATGATATATAGAAGTGGAAATGTTAATAGCCAGTATTTGTTCACTTGCTCAATCAATATCTTCATTTAGTCAAATATTAGTCATGTGCTTATTTTGTACCTCAGAAAGCTTGAAAAATCTTATATATATGTCATTGACTTACATACATTCTGTGGTGTAGGGAGAATATAAGACAAATATCCTTAGTAAGTAATATAGTATGTTAACGATTTTATAAAATGCTTTGGAAAACTGTGGACAATGAATATGATCAGGAATGCTATAAGAGGTGGATAAAACGAGAAACAGGGTTTCATTTTATTTCAAATAGGGTGAAAAGCTAGATTTAATTTATAAGATTTCATTGAAGCAAATATGTGAAGAAAGTGTTAGGAAGGTGAAGGTCTGGAGAGGAACATCCCTGACAAAAAGAACAAAGCACGGGAAGACAGGAAAGGACAATGCTGGGCCAAGCTGGCTAGCATGGGTGATCAGGAGGAAAACAGTAGGAGATGGATTGTCAGAGATTATGGGAGTCCAGTCAAGTAGAACCTCTACTCTCCTAACAGTAATTTTGGTTGTTTCTTTGCACAAAAATGATGAATCACTGCAAGGTTTAAGGCAGAGTAGTGACAGCAACTGGCTCACATTTTTAAGATACCACTGTACATATGATCTACAGCAGGCATCCTCAAACTCTTTAAACAGGGGGCCAATTCATTGTCCCTCAGACTGTTGGAGGGCAGGGCTATAGTTAAAAAAAAAAACAAAAAAAAAAACAATGAACAATTCCTAAGCACACTACACATACTTTATTGTGAAGTAAAAAACAAAACGAGAACAAATACAATCACACTGCTTCATGTGGCCCGCAGGCCACAGTTTGAGGACTCCTGATCTAGAGCACACAATGTAAAGGATCAAGGTAGAAGAACAAGTCTATTCTGGAGAAATCTTGCTATTGTCTCTAACCAACATAATCAGAATAAAGAAGGGGGGTTAGAGCTTAGTTATAATATTTTTCACAGTGGTATCTACAGGATTTGCTGACATATTGATCAGGTTTATTGGAGAAAATAGGAAACCAGATGACTGCAAGGTTTTGTTATTAAACAAGTGCAGAAGTGGAGTTGTCGTAAAGTGAAGGGAGGCTTTGAGTAAAGGAAAATGGAGTGAGCGGCTGGTTTCAGGGTAAAAAGTCCCGAAGTTTGATTTGCCATCAATGGATATCTATTAAGCATGTATATGAGTTGCTTAGATGGGTTTAAAATTCAAAACAGCAATCTAGAAAAAAAATCAGAAGTTATTAGCACATTTATAATTTTTTAAAATAAAACTTGATGGAATCACAAAATGAAAGATCCTATGTTGAAAAAGATCAGGGGCTGCAACCTGGAATAGTTCATTATGAATAGATGAAGGGTGAAGAAAATTCCTGAAGAGTGATTTTTGAGAAAGGCATTTTTCTAGGTCCTAGTAGATGCCATACAAATTGCTACAAACCTAGTGCTTTAAAATAACACCAGTTAATTCTCTTATAGTAGTGGAGACGAAAAGTTCAACCCAGAGTTCTAGGGCAATGATCCCTCAAAAGGCTCTTGAGAAAATCCTTTCTGGCCTTTTGTACCCCACGCCTGGGTGTCTTTGCTTCTGTCCACATCACTACAATCTCTGCCTCTGTCTTCCTATCACCTTCTCCTCTTTTGTGTACGTCAAATCTCCTTCAATTGGCCTCTTATATGTACACCGTCCATTGGATTGTGAGCCGACCCGGATAATTGAAATCAAGTGATGATTATTCACCTAATCATATCCTCAAATAGCCATTTTCCTTATAAATAAATAACACAGGTTCCAGGGATTAGGAACTGGTATCTTTAGGTGGACATTATACTGCCTACTTTAGACACAAACATAAGAACGTATTTCTCAATCACAGCTAAAATAAAGCTGAAAATAAAAACTTACTCATTAAATTCAGCAGTATAGAGATCATGTGTCCTTCAACAGAACAGTGTACGCATGGCAGTGTGGGTAAAATCTTCCATTAAGTGAAATTAAGAGAGAAAAGTTGGAAAAAAATCAAACAGAAACAAGGATTCCAAGGAGTTTTGCTTTCAAATTAAACAAACAAACAAACAAACAAACAACAACAACAAAAAAAACACACACACACACACAAAAGCAATTGGTCATGAGCTGGAGGGTAAACTTGGGTCAAGATTTTTTTCTTTTTTTTTAAATATGAAAGAATTATGGTAGAGGTGGAGAGTTAGTGTTGACAAGAGATGAGAATAGCCATGTTGATTTTCTTTGCTGGGTTTCATAGTATGAGAGACTTCAGAAACATGCCATAAAATAATTAATTCAAGTACTTTATTTGAACTATAAAGAAATGAGACACAGTAAAGGGAGGGAAGCCAAAAAGTAAGTGCTGTGAAATGACCACCGTAGAGAATTGTGTTCAGTAATGCTGAGACCTCTATTCATAACTCCCTTGTATGATTGGGTGAGGGCTCTCCCAGGAGTGTATTACAGTGCAGCACTTCATTCCAGTATCTCCAAGTCTACCTTTACCTTAAGTTATGGTGATTTTCATATATATGTGGAAAGCCCTTCCAGTAGTCTGAATTCTCAGTTCTTGGCATTTGTCTTTCCCTATAGTCTTGTCTTCTGTTCTATCCAGACCAATTTTTACAATGGCCATAACAAAAACCCTTATATTGATCAATGGCAGCATATTATCTATAATCACAAATTCATAATTCTGCTTTCTGGCCCTTGCAACCTATATTTTGAGTATATTCTGTCCAGTTTTCTCATATCAACAATTTCTGACTTCATGAACATCTAAGAACCACTAATTCTATCACCTCAACACTTTTCCTCAGCTCTAGCTTCACTTTAATTTTTGAAGCTGAAATTCCAGTATCAGCCATTTTTATCACCAGCTTTTGTATAACATCAACTCCATTTTTCTGTTCTCTTCATAATGCTCATAGGAGTAAAAAGACCTGAATAAAAACAAATTTGTACCTAGTAAATATCCAGATTTCTGTAGCAGAACTTGCCTGAAATTTAATTCATAACCATGTTCATTCTTACCTATGATTTATAACTACAAGTGAAAGTTTATCCTTAATCCAGTCTTTCATCTCCAGAGTGCCCTTACAGTTGCCTAAAAATCGTAATTTGTTTTTTCATTATTTGTTCTACATCTACCCTGGGTACCTATTTCATACTTTCAACATTCTGCTCAACTTCTAACTTTACCTCCCTCTCCATCTCACTTACTAATGTAACTTCCTATTCATTAGGGAAATCACAATATTTAGAAGAAGATTTGGTCAGAATCTCACCATCTCACCTGCCCAAATATTTACGTGGACAACCATATAATATAAGCTCTTATCAAAATAAGAAAAAAGGCATGTTTTTAATATTCTGAGTTCTGATAGCATATGTGTTTAATATTAGTAAATTATATCTTAAATTGTGCCTGGTTTATAACCAAAATAATTTTGTGGTGAAACTGATAAATGGTGTGTGTATGTGTGGGTTTTCTCTGAGGATGTGTTCTAGTTTCTAGGATGTTCAAATTTTTAACCTAAAATGAAGTTATAAAAGTTAGAATTTTTTTTGTATATTTTAGTATATTTTATTGGGCAAAAAAACATACAATTCAAAGGAAATTTAAAAAGGCTTTTAGCTGTGAAAACATCAACTTTTGAAACTTGTAATAGGTATTATACATTGCAACATTTTGACTCATCCCAATTTCTCTTCTGTATTTTCTCACTAATTTTTGTAAATTTCCTTTCTTTAACTTAATTTTTATTAAGTCATATCTGTATATATGTAACTCAAGAATGAAAAAAAAATCCAATGTACTCAATACTATTATGAAACCAATATATAATCACTTACACATTCATAAGAATGATAAAACACAAATATAGTTCAGAAAGAAGGATGGGAAGAGAGGAAGAGGGGAAGAGAGGACAGAGGGTGAGTGGAGGGAGGGTGTTGGATGGACTCTCACCTAAGTTTTCTAACTTTCAATTCATTAATACAGAATATATCTTATTTTTGTAAAAATCAATGTTTAAAGTATTACATAGTAAATAAGCAACATATAAAAACTGAAGGAAACTTGATATATCTTACTATAAACCCTAAAGATATTATTTTCTGTAAGGACAGAAATCATGTATTTGTATTTCTAAACCTCAATAAACCTAGCAAAAGTCTGAACATGTTACCATTGACTGAATGTTTTTTTTTATACATTATTTGTTAACAAATACACACATTGTTTATCTAAAATTTCAAGTCAATTTTAATGATTTCCTTATGATTTCTCATTCATTCCTGACACTTATATTTTGTAATATTTACCACTGTATTTATCACAATATCATTTAGGTAGTTTATTATTGACTTTTTATATGAAATGTGGTTAATGGGAAGGATGGAAAATACAGCTGTTTTCTCTGTTTGGCACATGAATGCAGCGAAAGGAAAAGGTGTTCCAAATTATGTTATTCACAACTGAAATTGGACATGGATTTGCCCATTTCAGCATTACACATGATTAATGGTTAGTATAATTCCCATGTGCACTGTCACATTACAGAGTCTTATCTATCCAAAATTTTATTGTTAATGGCAATGAGCTGTCTGTGTAATAGCTGACACATTAGCACAGAGAAGCCTTTTTTTTTTTTTTTTTTTTTTGGGGGGGGTCACAAATGTATTGTTAAAGCTGTTTAATACTTGTTTGCTTACCCATAATGGTATAAAATGCTTCTATAATTACTACCATGGGGCTGAGTCTATACCATCTGTTGTGGAATGGAAATGTTTGCGTCTAAGCTTACTAGAGCAGAATATATATTCTGAACCCTTTTGTAAAGACATTCATTCTATCTAACAACTTCTGCTCTATATGAACACAAATGAATGAATATAACACAGTCAGGGCTGTAAAAAATTAGCAAAATAATGTTTGGTAGAACAGTGCTCATTCTTATACAATGCAAAAGCAAAAAAAAA
Organism: Loris lydekkerianus; assembly: GCA_963574355.1. Classification (NCBI taxonomy): domain Eukaryota; kingdom Metazoa; phylum Chordata; class Mammalia; order Primates; family Lorisidae; genus Loris; species Loris lydekkerianus. Next base: position 14,357 of record CAUYPK010036103.1, read on the forward strand.
AAAAATATAAAGCTTATTTCCAAAATTACTATTGACTATATTTAACATCCAAAATTTAGTTTTGCTGTTACAAATCCAGGGTATCCTATGGTTAAATGAGAAGTAGTTTAGATGATATTTTTTAATCTGAGTATTGCTTTTGGGTAACCTGTTTTGATTAAAAAAAATTATCCCGTCTTCTTTATAAGAAAACTCCTCAAAATCTTTGCCTCTTTTGTACACAGTCTACCTATAGAACTTTCTATAAAAGTGAAAATAGAGTTATATTTTTGTAGGTTAGAGATGTGGGTGAAAGATCAGGTACAATATATAGCTTAAGCTGACATTCTGGAGGGTCTTCTGACAAGAGCTGGGATTCCTCAGGCCGCTCACACTGCACACAGCACACAGCACAGGGTTGAAAACAATCTGGGGATTTAAATTAAATGTTCAGCAATAAGACTGCCCAGAGCCAATATTCCTGAGTTTGTTGGTAACAGCCCAGACTTCTGCAACAACACCTCCACCCCCTAAACCCCACCCTTCCTCAACTCCCCTTCTCCCCTCACACACTTCCACACACGTAGGCAGGCAGTGCCAGCTGTGGTTGAATGGAATGTGTAGCAATTGTAAATAAGATCTACTGGGCATGTCAAAGTATAGAATGGGACCAACACAGAGAGTCAAGGAAGCTAAACTTTACCCCGTAAGCATTGTACCCATTTGTTTTGTAATGTTTTGACCTTATGATTGTTTGACATTGTCTTCAAGATGTTTTCTTTTACTTTTTCCTATTAATTCCTTGTTCTTTACTGTCATGGTAAAAATAAGTCTTATCCTTATGTTGAGGTAGTGAAGTTTATATTTAAAATTAACTTTTTATTCCATGCTGTGTTACACATACACACTTTTCATGATCAATAAAAGAACTCTGAGGTTTTCATTTAGGGCAACACTTCCTTGCTATTCTTTAAGGATATGAAGCTGCTTCTCTCTCCAAGCCTCATTGGTTATTGCACTGCAAATAACTGAATATGAAAGATTTCTGTCCACACTGCCCCTTTGCCAGTTTATCCTCAGGTAGTGAATGACTATTTTTATAAAAGAAGAAAAATAGAACAATACATTTAAAACTTAAACAAGGCAATTCTTAAAACTCTCCTTTCCAGATGTCAATCTAACATGAAAGAAACTCAAACAGATAGAAAGTTCATTTTCTTGAACATAAAGATCAAGAGATAACATTTCTCCTGAAGATAATCTATAATTTAATGTTAGTTGCTTAAAATGCTAGCAGTTATTTTTCTAGATCTAAAAACATAATTGTAAAACATATTTGGACGAGTAAACACAAAAGAGTAAATAAACATACTGAAAAAGAAGAGTAAAAGGAATAACAAGTGCTAGAGATTAAAATATATTTTAATACTTACGTAATTATAGAAGTGTGGCATTGTCAGTGAGCGGAAATATCTATCAGTTGAACAGAATAGAAAAGTACAAAAACATTTGCAGTTTTCAGTCTCCAAACAAAATACAAAATATTTTGCAGTTTTAAGTATAAACCAGAGTTTATACTTAAAATTAGTGTGGTAATGATGAACATGTAAAATGATGCTGAGATAGTTGATTAGCCATAGACACTAAGATAAAAATTAAAGCCTTTGTTTGTTTGTTTGTTTGTTTTTTTGGTGAGGATAAATTTCAAATGGATCAAACTTAAATTAAAAAAAAAGAAAAGAAACTTCAAAATTACAAATTATTTCCTTTGTAATATGAAATAATTAACATAATAATAAGTTTACATTGCTGTACATCAAACTTCATCAGTTCTTAATAAGTAAAAAAAGAACAAACATCTGTTTAGCTCTTGCTTATGCTGGATAGGTTTTTTGTTTTTGTTTTTGTTTTTTTATCTTGAATGGGCTTAGCTGGCCTCTAGATGGTATGACGATGTGCAGGCAGTGGTGGTTTGGTTAGGAATTGGCTAGTTCCAGATGAACTAACCTCTACTTCTGAGTTTGGCTTGATGCCAGCAGAAATAATATGTATGACTGTCATGTACAAGCTAGCTAACTCAATCTTATTTGGGTTACTAAAGCAGAAAAAGAGTAATTCCCAGGGTACAAGCATTTATTCAGACCTCATTTGAATCATTCACTTTTGCTATTTGCCTTATTGACTTTTATTGCAAGTTACCTGGTCAACCCAGAGGGAAAGTGTGAGAAAAAGGATTCATATTTTTGTAGAAGGAATGAAAAATTTTCATCACCTTTAAAATCTACCAGACCTAAAAACGGAGAATATAAGGAACCCAGGGGAACATGAGCTATAGAAATGAAGAAATGCAGGGCAAATTGTTCTTAACCAAACTTATAGATGTTAAACATTTTACAATAAGAAAAATAAATACTAAAGAATTTTGTGGTATCAGGTTTTACAGACTGAATTAGCAAGAATGCTAATTCAAGAAAGTTTGATCTTGAGCTCTGTTGGTGAGGTTATGAGGAAATACCTCTTTCATCAAATGTTGAGCATATCTAAGGAAGGGAATTCAGTAGTATTTACTAACTTTATATATCATTTATTATTTGTTGTAAATATTACATTTCAAGAAGTTATCTCAAATATAAAATATTGAATATATAGAAAGGAAAATGCACAGAGCTTTTTGTAATGGCATTATTTTTTCATAGAAAAGACTAGAACCAACCTGTGTTTATCTCACCTAGTTTTTTTAATACACCTTCACATATAAATGAATTATGCAGCCATAGAAAATAATAAGACATATTTTTATATTCTTCTATGAAGTGATTATATGGATCTGTGTTTTTAATAGATAAATTAATTATATTTAACATATTAATGTCAGTTATGCATTAGAGATTATCACACTGAATATCAGAAATATATTAATGAATATTAATAAATTATTACTAATTATTTTGGCATAATAATGGTATTCTGGTTATTTTCTATTAGTCCTTAAGCTTAGAGAGAAACATTGCATTATTTATAATTCACATATATAGAAATTTTTCAATAAAATTAATGAAGGAATGTAAAGAAAGATACTGATGCTTGGCTATGATTAATAGTTTTTGAACTGGGGAATTTGTAAGTGGGGCTACATTATATTATTTTTTTAAGTCAAAGAGTCACAGACACTGAAATAAATGTAAAGAGGTTTATGGACAATCTTAAAATTGTAATTTGCAGTATGCAGATTCCAGGAGCATCTGACTTGTGTCCTAACCAGCTTACTCTTGAGTAGTGCTTTTAAAGGGAATGGAAGGAAGCCAGGACTCACCAGCTATTAACTTTACAGTCATAACTTACTACTTTGATTAGTGGTAAAGTATTATAAGAAGAATTCACTGGTTTCAAAGTCAAAGTTCTTGATTCAGGGGTCTAGAAAAATTCAGCTCTCAGTATAAAGTTTTTTTATAAAGTGTGTCAGCAATTTTTGTCTGCAGTATCAGCTAGTACATTCTGTAGTCAGGCAGTTGGAAAATAAGAATCAGGGAAAAAATGGTGTTACTCTGGTCAGCTCTGGTTACCTTCCTTCCACATGTTCCTCTTTTGTTAGAGATGTTTCCCAGAAGTATTGAACAATACTGTCCCTTATTCCAGGATGGTAGAGACACCTTCTCCGGGTTCCCGGGGTCCTCCAGGAACATGCCTTTCAATGGCAGTTGATGTGTTTTTCCAAAATTGCATAGGAATAACCAACATCCTTTCCTGTGAAATTTCTCCAACCTTTGAGCAAGAAAGGCTAGATCAACAGTCAGGGGTGTCATGAGTATAGTTCTCTCTGGCCCAGGCACAGCACTTATTAAGGTTGCCAGTGTTAGCAATGTTTCATAGTATAGGTAGGTGCAAAAGGGTGTGTCAGGGAAGGTATAGAGTGTTTACAATCAAGAATAATTCCAAGCTAATAAAACATAGGTTGCATAGGAACAACAGCAATTATTGACCATTTTATCAGAAAGTGAAAAGATTAGATTATCTTGTGTGCCTAAAGGAGTACTGATTATAAGAGTTCAGTGACTAGGGAAAAATAACAGGAATCTTGTCAGCAATTAAGTACCTAAGTAATACTTGAAGCTTGTGTGAGATTAATACCACTTGGTGTAAAACAGAAAGCATCACTAGAATAGCTACAACTAAAAAGAGTATTCCAGATATTTCAAATGCAGTAGTAGAGCACTTCCCATTTACTATTCTATGAGGTATCAGAGACTTTTCCATTCAAAAGTGGAAAGTCGCAAAGGCATTCAGCAGTCAGAAAGTTGTGCACTGGCATTCAGAAACAAAACGTCCTTGCTCTGGTCAACTCTGCTTGCCTTCCTCCACACCATTCTCTACCATTTTGTGTATGTTTAAATTTGTATATAATTTAATATTAAAATAAATAAAAATGATAGGCAATGATACTTATTTTTGAATATCACTCAAAGCAAGTATTATGAGTATCACCTCACACTAAAGTTACCAACGCAATATTTAAATGAAAGCCCTTAGAAAGATTTACTTAAAATCATATACCAGAAATTTTATTTTATTTTATTTTATTATTTTTATTTATTTATTTATTTTTGAGACAGAATCTCACTATGTCACCCTCAGTAGAGTGCTGTGATGTCACAGCTCACAGCAACCTCTTAGGCTTAAGGGATTCTCTTGCCTCAGCCTTCCAAGTAGCTGGGACTACAAGTGCCCACCACAACACCTGGCTACTTTGTTGTTCTTGTTGTTATTGCCATTGTTTAGCAGGCCGGGCTGGGTTCAAACCCACCAGCCCTGGTGCCTATGGCCAGCGCTTTAACCACTGAGCTATGGGCACTGAGCTGTGGGAATTGTGTTTTTATGTTAAAACACTACAAATCTGCACTCTGGAAATAATGGAAACTATCTGTACTCCCAAACTAATAGAAACTAATGGAAACTATCAATGCTTTTTTAAAATTGTTTCCCCTCTACCCTAAACATTTGAAAAATTTGACACAGTTTTTAAATAGAATAACTGTCAACATAATTGTTTGCCTAATAAAAAAATTTTAAATTCCACATTTTCAAACAAAATTTGGTCAGAAGACATGACTATATTGCAGTCTTACATTGGATATTTTGAAATCTTAACTAGTATCACTTGACTAATTTAAAATTTATTTTTGTAAAAAAAAAAAAAAAACATATAGCATTCAATGCCACAGAAATGAAAGAGGCAATGTTTTTTATTAATGTTGCCTACAAATATGCTCAAAGGGTCAGTAGACCCCAGATAAAGGAGTTGTGAAAGAGTTGTCTATTGCTCAAACAGAATATTGGGATAGAATAGAAATTACAAAACCAGATCCAAATACTTAGGACAATTTCGTATATAATTAAGTTATATTCTCAAATCGGTAGTGATATAGATGAGCATTTAAATCAACAGATGTAGAAAAATAAATATATTAATATTAGAAAACAAAATTTTCAAAATATAGAAATTTTTATGGAAATTTAAAGTATAACAGGTATTTTAAACCATTACTAAAAACAGAAATAAGGTATTTATGTTTGATTTCCCAAAGTTCCAAATTTCATTATGACCTTTAAAAAACAGAGAGAAATCACACACAACAAATGAACTAGGATTAAAAATTGAGTAAAATACTATAGACAAAGGGCTGACATTCATAATATGAATGGTCTCAGGCATCAATAGCAACAGAACAAACATGTCAATAGTAAAATCCACACAGGGGAATAAATTGTCAAATCTTAGAAAATACAAAGTATAATAACATACATAGTGAAATATCTACATACTTGCATATAAAAAGTAATCTTACTCATTAAAACTACAACACAAAATTATCTTTCATCTATATATTGGAAGGTATCTAAAAGTTCTAGCACATTTTGTTTGTGAAAGTTTAGGAAATAGGCACTTTCAAACATGGCTTTTGGAAATGCAAAATGATAAAAACATCAATGAAGTAAATTTGTCAATGTCTATTCTAAATGAAATTGAATTTTTCTTTTGATTCTGTACTTTTTCTTTTAATTACCCTATGATTGTATCTGCATACATAAAAGATTATGTTTCTCCATCATTATTTGTGGCAATGTCCTCTGCAGTAACAAACATCAAAGTGCTCTTCTTTAGAACACTTATAAAATATCTATGTTATAAACACTTACTGGTATATTCAATAGCTATCAAAGAAGTTGAGGATCTCTATAGTGTATACATAGTTTCAGGATACATTGCTAAAGAGAAAGTATATGATCAAGAACAGTGTATATTGTGCACTACGTGTAGTGAATTAAAGGAGAAAATTTTTTTAAAATATGTTTTATTTTCATAAAGGGATATTGGAAGAAAATTCCTAAAACTTAAAATAATTATTGTCTCCAGGGTTGAGGAATTAGATAGGTGATAAATAGAAATGTGTATAGGAGAAAGAGTTTTCACTCTATACTCTCTTATGTCATTTTTATTTTGAACCTTATAAATGTTTAGCAATACAGTACCTTTTCTAAAAAATAACTTTGTAGAAGATTAACCCAAATATTGAATGACATGATTAAGGTTCTTATAGACGACCCTAAGGATACTCGTGATATTGCACACAGAGCAAGTTTAGTACTTTGCTACTATAGTGATAGAAATTGCTCCTTTGCCAATTGTAGGTAACTCTATTCCAAACACAGCCATATTCTCAAAGAATAATTTGCAGTGTCATAGTATAGGCAGCCATTGTGTGGCCCAGGACATTTCTTAGCCCATCAATAATTAATGTACCACAACCAAAGGTAACTTCTAATTTGCACTCATGTACAATTATGCATGGGGATTTTGATAATTACTTTATCATTTGGAAGTATACCTTACATAATACCATGAAAAATGACAGTGCTGCTACAGTTGACCGGTGAATGAATGCCAAAGATGACAAAGCCTAATGATATAAATCAACAGAATGCTTGTTTTTTACTTAATTTTGATGAATTATGAATGTCATTCATCCTTGAGCTAAATGGCAATTCATCTTTAGAGTTAGATCTGTATATCCTTGAAACCATCTTTAATGTTGTATGTATCCATCACAGAGCCAAGTTGATATTTGTAGATTAAATTTTACGCAGTAACAGAACTATCTCCTCTTATGGGCATACCAACAATGCACAGTAGAAAATAAGACAGGAACTGTTGGTCCAGAGTCTTTACAGATTATGTCTAATCCCAACAGGTGTTATAGGTCATAACGTGGGTAGAAAGCAAAGTCTAACTTTGAAGTAAGAGAAACAATTTAAGAAATATTTACATGATCTAGGTTTATAACATATACTTAAGAATAGATATGGTCTCTCATTCTAATAAATAATTATTCGTATTTCTAAAAGAAGAATAGATAACATGGAGCAAACATATGAGAGAGGAAATTACCCCTTGACTTAGGCTATTTGAGAGCTCTGAGACTTGAATAGTCTTATGAGCTCTTGGTTTTATGTGCGATCATGTATGAAAAACCCATTTTTCTTAAAATGTCTGGATATTTCATGTAAAAAATGATCATTTGTATATTCTAAAGGGAAATTCACTTCCATATAAAATTACAAATAATTCTAAGATTTATAAGGATTTTTTTCTTTTGACTTATTTATGGAAAGTCTATTAGCAGCAAAGAAAAATAAAAAGAAAATGTAAATTTCTAGACAACTGAAGTCAATAAACTAGATCTCGGTGTGAAAATTCCCTTTGATTAAAGGCACTGAGTGTCATATTCTAATACTGAATCTCTCATTGAATAAAATAATGTAGCTTACTAAACAATTGGCATTAGATTCCTATATTTAATGTTAATAAATTATGTCAAAATATTATTGTATACCTTGAAAAATCATTTACTTTTTAGTCTGAATATTTTCTAATTTGTACACTCTATCTCTTTTTCATAATTAAATGAGAAAGCGTTTATCAATCTTAATTTTATTTCTTAACTAACTTGGATTTTTATTTCTCAACTAATTCTCACACATTTCTCTCTTTCCTAGATCATTAATTTCTACATTTATATTTACCATTTTCTCATACTTTTTCATTCCATAAGTTGTGCTCTTTTTGCTAATAATCTGAGTTGCATACATAATCTATGTTTTATTCTTTTTTTACTGATGTTAACATACAATGTATAGAATTTTTCACTGATTATCACTGTGTTTTCATCCCAAAGATTCTGTAATTAAAATTTCACTTATTATTGCTCCTTTCTAGGTTTGTATTCCTCTTTTACTATAACACAACAGCTGTTTAAAAACAAAGATTTATATTAAATCTTGGGTAAAAATTTGTATTTGATTCCTGAATTAGTTTTTCATTTTTAATTCCATTAAGGCATGTTAAGAAGTACTGTTGTAATTGCCATATAACATTTAATTTTACTTGTTTTTGTAATATTATTCACAGACAGAGGCACACATACAACTTTTTTGATAGTGTTCCCAAATTTTCAGTTTTTCTTTACTGTTATTTGTTTTTGACTTCTTAATTATAATGAATGGGATTAATTAAAATGTACTGTTTTTATTGTGTTTCTGTCTATTTCACCTTCTGTCTTCTGCTTGAAGAAAATGCTACTGTAGTATTAGTTGCACAGATATGAACGATATATTTCAATTTTGAATTTTAAAATTTAGAAAAATAAAGTTCAATCTTGTTATCATGACATTTTTTGGCATTAACTCTGTCACCTGTGATATTAACTTTATCACCTTTGTTTTCTTTATTTTTCATTTGAGCAAGTACACATGCTTATCATTTTGTTTTTAACTTTCAAGGAACATAAAGTTGTCTTTCAATTTAGATTAGAATGTTACTCTTTTCTGGAAAATAATCCTTTTAATTTATATTTTCTCTTTTAATTGTTTTAAGTTGTATAAAATAATCACGTAGGATTTTTAGCCCTCAATATTTTTAATGTTACTTACCTATGTCCTTTCCTTTCTTATTAATTTTAACCAGAGTTCACCAATCTTAGCAATATATTCAAATAATCTGTTTATGTTTCTCTTCATTACTGCTTTAGCTACTTTTTCCTAAAGTAATTAATTCATAGGAGCATTTCCTTTGGTTCTCTCAAAGCAGCAGCCCTAATCATGATGCCCAAGAATATCAGTTGCTGTGGAAGAAAGATGGCCGTAGAGCAGAAAGGAGGCTGCCCATAGAAAGCCTACCAGGTAGCTGGTGGTTGGAGAGCCTCACACTGAGAGGAGCTCATTGAAAAAAAACAGAGCTCCAGTATGTATCACTCTCTCTGCAGCTTTGTGATCCTTTCAGATATTTTCTCTACAGTTAAATTAGCTTATCCATGACATTTCTTCTTTTTCTAAGCTAATTCATATCCAGATTCAGAAAATAAAATGATTTTGTGCAACTTTATGAATAATTCCTTCTCAGAAGTGCACTTGGCAGTTTTGTTTGAATCACAAACCCTGCAGCTCCGTGTAGTTTGGAAGAGGAACCATGGAAGGGGCTGTGCTGAGAGAATAAAGAACTCCAGGAAATAGAGCAGACAATTTCACATTGATTCCTGAAGACAGAGCTGCAGCCTTACTCCAAGATGAAGCTAACCATTCTTTGGATAACATATTCATATCACCTTTGAAAAGACATAGCTCTATGTAGGTCAGAGCTATTATTAGCGGTATTATTGGTGTCAGGGGGTCTATTTAAAAAGTAACATCATGACGCTGATGTTCCCAGGGTGTCTGGTCTAGTATTCATTAGCTTTTCTCTCATGTCATTTTGCACTGATTTTTCTTCTTTGGCTGTAAGGCCTTAGGGTCACCTTACTAGAATGTACACTTGGTAGTTCAATAGCCACTAGAGTAAACAGGTAATTTTTAAAAAACTCGTGCTGATTAATTATCAGGTTTGCAAAGCCAGAAAGACAATTATATATGCAGGGGGTAAAGGAATCATATGATTCACACTAAGTGATTTCGTATGTGATTATGTTGCCTGTGAGTTGCTGCTGAGTGCAACTAGTATAGACTTTTTAAACAAAACAAAATACAAAACAAATGGTAAACAAAATGTTGAGATATCTACTTCTGTATACTATAATTTCTCATCTTATGTTCCACCTTTATCCATATTTCCATAAATATTGAATGAGCATCTCATGTGTGTGCAGTGATATGCTGGAACAAAAGAAAAGCTTGGCACCCACTTGATTGCAGTTGATGACTACCAAACCCACATTAATTTTGTAATGTGCAGGTTTTAATTTAAAATAAATACATATTCACAAAAAAATCATAATTATATATTTATATAAAGATACAAAAGATTTTTATATAAACACTTATGCATACATAAAGATATATTTTTAGCTGTTTTCTTCTAAGGGTATGTGTGCGTGAACACAATCATATTTCCTTTATAGTGTATTTACAGTATCATGCCTTGCATTACATCACTTTTTTTTGCCAATCCTTTATTCTAGTAAATCACATATAAGTGTGTATCAAGAATTAACCTAAGTACACTCCTCCATGCTTCCAATGTTTTCATTTTTGAACAGTACTTGTACAAACATCTTAGCAAACACATGAAGTCTTAAATATTATAGATTATGTTTTGCAGAAGGAAGACTATGTATGTCTCATGAATCACAGTGAATCATCTTTATAGAATATCCACTGAGTATTAATTAATGAAATATGTGGGATGCTAGAATTATGAATTATCTACCTAACATAACCATGATATGTCAATCACAATGTTTATGTACAAACTCTGTGTGTATGTTAAACTCTAAAAAATATTTCAACAATTAAGTTCATGAATTCATCCAGAAAATGTACTACATACCTCATTGGTGAATATCACTAGGGTTACCTTCAGAATCCTACCCTTGGGAAGCCACACCAACACCAGTATGTAGTCCACACTTCAAAGAAATTCTGGAACTCTTTTACTAGAATGGACATCACATCTACCCTCAGATTAGTCTTGATGTCCTGAATTTCATCAAAATATCTTCCTTTCAATATTTTCTTTATTTTCAGGAAAACAAGAAAGTCATTGGAGGCCAGATCAAGTGAGTAGCAAGGGGGTTCCAATAGAGTTATTTCTTTACTGGCTAAAAATTCCCCCATACTCCGTGCTGTGTAAGCTGGAGCATTGTCATTATGCAAGAGCTGTGAGCTATTGGCTAAGGTTTCTTTCATCTTTTTCATGCAGCCTTTTCAGAACTTCAAAATAGTAAACTTGGTTAGCTGTTGGTTGTCCACTTGGTACAAATTCATAATGAACAATCCTACTGATATCCAAAAAAAGGTCAATAACAACATTGTTTTGACTCTTTATTTGGACTGATGGAACTTTTTTGGTTCTGGAAACTGGCTGACTTACATTGTGCTTTGAAACAGGGGGTTGTACCGGTACACCCATATTTCATCAATAGTGACACATGGCACAAAACATGATGTTGCTTTCTCAAATGTTTTGGCAAATCTGGACTCTCCTCTGCTTTTGTTCATCAGTGAGCTTCTTCAGGATCATATTAGCACACACCTTTCTCCTGCCAAGGTTTTCAGTTAAGATTTTCCTGACTGTTTCTCTATTGATGTTTATTTGGTCTTCTATGCTTCCCATGGTCAGCCAATGATTTTGATGAACAATGCGATGAATTTTTGGAATGTTTTCTCCAATTCTCCTCATTAATGACTTCCCTGACCTCTCTTCATCAGTTATGCTTTCTCTGCCCTCGGGGAGGGGGGAGAGTTTACTCCATTTTTACACTGCCATTTTCTTCATGGCCTTATCCCCCTACATTGGCCTAATGTGTCCCAGATTTCACTTCCACTCTTGCCAAGTTTAATAGGAAGTTGAATTTTTGTTGATTGCTTAATTCAAGCTCTGACATTTTTTCAATGGCCAACAAAGCACATGATAACAAACTCCAGTCAGCAAGACATCACCACATGTCAACATGAACACCACTGTCTGGCACTGATATGCCAAGGTTGTTAAATTTTACTGAGCTGTTTATACAATCTAAGCACACGATGGGAAGTTTATGAACTTAATCATCAGACCTCATTTTCCCCATGAGGAGTCTGTGGCAAGAATGAATGAAATAGCATGAGAGAAAGTTCTTGTAAATCAGAATGAATGGTGTCACTTGCTCAAGTTTCTACAAGCTCATTTACCACTTAAGGTTATTTTCAGTAGACACAAGTCACTTCTGCAAAATTTTATAGTACATTGGGCCACTTCCAGATGTTCCTTGGACCCTATTTTTCTTTTTCTGCTCTGTCACTATACACTTTTTTGAAGCCTAGCAAACTTGTAATCTATTTATAAGCTTCCACCATTTAGGAAGATAGCAGCCAGACATCAGAGACTAAACCCATGACCTAGAATCCTGGAAAACAAAACAACAAAATTCATCAGTGTTTCCCTTGGGAATATATTTGTCAAAAATGTGCAGAATAAACACCTAATTTTAGCTGAGGGAAAAATAAGAAGGGCCATTTGTCTTGGTAGGGCACAGTGAGTCATAAACTCCAACTCCCCTTTAATGGAGATGAATGAACTCATATTCATTTCTAAAGGGAATATCTGCATTTACTGCAGACAGAAATTGTATACCATTTGCAGTCCATCTCCCATTCTTTTTCTCCTACATATAGATGCCTGAGAATAAAACCCTATAAATATATTGAAAACAAAGGAAAATATATGATATGACAAGGTGATTAGTGGAGGACACACTCTTTTCTCCCTTTTCTATCTGAAATTTAATGTTATCTCCACATATACACAAATAAAGCTCATAAGAAAAACAAAAGGAGGAAGTTTGCAATTATAAAAAAGAGCTCTAAAAAAAGGATGTTGCTAAACTATAGTGGACAGGACTGAATAACATAAAAATTGAATCATGAGCTATTTAAAATGGAAATCTAAAATGACCCAACATAAGAATTGAAGACACAGGAGGATAAGAACAAAAACACTCACTGTCACGTAGTTACAAGACAGTTACACTCACAGGCTCAGACAAAAGCAACAGGGACATTTTCTCAATTAACGTAATGGGTGGATTCCTTTTAGAAATTAAATAAGAAAAACATGAAAAGATAACATCTAAGGTTATTTTTTGGAAGATCTATGACGAAACATACTGGTTAATTTCATGGGTTTATTGCACCTCTCTGTAAAATTTTATTTATCTTTTTCAAATCCCTTGGAATTGAACACAAACAAATCAACAATAAGTATGTTAGATCTGATATTTTTCTACCAAATACTTTTATAGAGATACATGGGTTCTAGCAAATAATTTTCTTAATACAGGAAACAATGGAAACTATGTTTCACGTTCTAACAGTTTAGCAGACTAAGAAAATTCTGGTGTATATTTGTATAGAACAAAACTTTTTAAAGTGAGGTACTCAATAAAATAAGGGATCAAAAACAAAAGTAAGATGTAGAGAACAGGAAGAAAGAACTGTTATTCTAAAAATATAGGTGTTAGCCATAAGAAAAAAAGAAAAAATGGAAGCAAAGGAAATGTCAACTTAATGAAAATAAACACCTTGACTCACATTCATTAAAAACCAATACCAGTCTTCTGTATTTTGCAAAAATAAGCAGATTCACTGATTCATTGCTTATTAAATTAATGAAATACCGACACTAAAATTACCAGATTGTATTTTAACACCTAACATAACCAAATAGTAACTGGTGAAAGGATCTATGTATCTATATATCTACCTATTTTTACCTATCAATCTTTATTTAAATAAAGGCATCTAAATAGGTAAATCCCAAAAGTAGGTGAATGAGAGTAAATAATTTTGGGGACAGTGCCTGTGGCTCAAAGAGTAGGGTATGGCCCCATATACCAGAGGTGGCCGGTTTAAACCCAGCCCCGGCCAAAACTGCGAAAAAATAAAAAATAAAAAATAAAATAAATAATTTTTAACCAGATCACTAGTTCTAATGAGGAGTAGTGGTTTTCCCCCTTCCCCCTATTCTTAGTTTATAACCGGGTTATAGCTTTCATGTGAAAGCCCTAAATTAGTTTCATAGTAGGGCTGAGTACATTGAATACTTTTTCTTCCATTCTTGAGATACTTTACTAAGAAGAATATGTTCCAGCTCCATCCATGTAAACATGAAAGAGGTAAA